>JAUIMM010000050.1:7287500-7340182 GCA_031769625.1 Taudactylus pleione
GATGATGTCACCAGGACTCCAGCGTGTGTGGCAGGGTTTGGGAATTTGACTCACTGGGTGGATACACAGGTATTTATGTCTCTTTTTGTTCATTGTACTGCATGTCTTGATAAAAGAGCCAATGCTCTGAAATGGTGATTATATATCCTGGCAGTGCCTGTTATTCATTAGAAGTGCTGTTGAGACCCTGAGTGCCAACTTTTCACTACTGTATACTAGGGGTGTGCACCGGCCACTTTTCGTGTTTTGTGTTTTGGTTTTGGATCTGGATCTTTCTTCGTGTTTTGGATCTGGATTGGTTTTGCCAAAACCACCCTTCCGTGTTTTGGGTTCTGGGTTTTGTGTTTTGGATCTGTATTTTTTTTTAAAAAAGCATAAAAACAGCTAAAATCACAGAATTTGTAGGTTTTTCTGCTCCTATGCTATTATTAACCTCAATAACCTTAATTTCCACTCATTTCCAGTCTATTCTGAACACCTCACACCTCACAATAGTGTTTTTATGTCCAAAACGTTGCACCGAGGTAGCTGGATGACTATGCTAAGCGACACGAGTGGGCGGCACAAACACGTGACCCATCTAGGCGTGAAACTGCAGTGGCAGACAGGATGGCAGTTTGAAAAACTAGGCCCCAAACTGTACATAATGCAAAGAAAAAAAAGAGGTGCAAGATGGAATTGTCCTTGGTCCCTCCCACCCACCCTTATGTTGTATAAACAGGACATGCACACTTTAACAAACCAATCATTTCAGTGCCAGGGTCTGCCACACAACTGTGGCTGAAATGATTGGTTCGTTTGGGCCCCCACAAAACAAGCTGGCAATTAATGTGTCCCTGCACAAACTGGCTCTATGGAGGCAAGATGTCATCCTCATCCTCCTCATCCACCGATTCCTCACCCTCTTCAGTGTGTACATCCTCATCCTCACAAAGTATTAACTCGTCCCCACTTGAATCCACCACCACAGGTCCCTCTGTACCTTCTGGAGGCTGGTCTCCCTGGAAGAGCTGATAATTCATTTTGATGAACATCATCTTCTCCACATTCTGTGGAAGCAACCTCCTACGCCTTTCGCTGACAAGGTTCCCGGCTGCACTAAACACTCTTTCGGAGTACACACTGGAGGGGGGGCAACTCAGGTAAAATAGAGCCAGTTTGTACAGGGGCCTCCAAATTGCCTCTTTTTCCTGCCAGTACAGGTATGGACTGTCTGCCATGCCTACTTGGATGCTGTCACCGATGTAATCCTCCACCATTCTGTCAATGGTGACAGTATCATATGCAGTGACAGTAGACATGTCAGAAATTGTTGCCAGGTCCTTCAGTCCGGACCAGATGTCCAAACTTGGTCCTGCCTGCCCTGCATCACCGCCAGCGGGTTGCTTAGGATACCTAAGTTTTTTCCTGGCAGCCCCAGTTGCAGGAGAAAATGAAGAAGGAGCCGTTGACGTGTCACGTTCCGCTTCAGCTGACAGTGTGTTCACCAGCAGGTCTTTGCACCTCTGCAGGCTTGTGTCGGCCGGAAAGAGAGACACCACATAGGCTTTAAACCTAGGATCGAGCACGGTGGCCAAAACGTAGTGGTCTGATTTCAACAGATTGACCACCCTGGAATCCTGGCAAAGCGAATGAAGGGCTTCATCCACAAGTCCCACATGCCGAGCGGAATCGCTCCGTCTTAGCTCCTCCTTCACTTTCTCCAGCTGCTTCTGCAAAAGCCTGATGAGGGGAATGACCTGACTCAAGCTGGCAGTGTCTGAACTGACTTCACGTGTGGCAAGTTCGAAGGGCTGGAGAACCTTGCACAACACGGAAATCATTCTCCACTGCGCTTGAGTCAGGTGCATACCCCCTCCTTTGCCTATGTCATAGGTGGATGTATAGGCTTGTATGGCCTTTTGCTGCTCCTCCATCCTCTGAAGCATATAGAGGGTTGAGTTCCACCGCGTCACAACCTCTTGCTTCAGGTGATGGCGGGGCAGGTTCAAGAGTGTTTGCTGGCGCTCCAGTCTTCGGCACGCAGTCGCTGAATGGCGAAAGTGGCCAGAAATTTTTCGGGACACCCAAAGCGTCTCCTGCACGCCCCTGGCGCTTTTCAGAAAATTCTGCACCACCAAGTTTATTGTGTGAGCAAAACATGGGACGTGCTGGAATTTGCCCAGATGTAATGCCCGCACAATATTGGTGGCGTTGTCAGATATCACAAATCCCCAGGAGAGTCTAAGTGGGGTAAGCCACTGGGCGATGATTTCCCTCAGTTTCTCTAAGAGGTTGTCGGCGGTGTGCCTCTTACTGAAACCGGTGATACACAGCGTAGCCTGCCTTGTAACGAGCTGGCATTTCTGAGATGCTGCTACTGGTGACGCTGCTGCTGTTGCTGCGTAAGGTGATACATCTACCCAGTGGGCTGTCACAGTCATATAGTCCTTAGTCTGCCCTGTTCCACTTGTCCACATGTCCGTGGTTAAGTGGACATTGTGTACAACGGCATTTTTCAGGACACTGAGGACACTTTTTCTGACGTTTCTGTACAGTCTCGGTATCGCCTGCCTAGTGAAGTGGAATCTAGACGGGATTTGGAACCGGGGACACACTACCTCCATCAATTGTCTAAATCCCACTGCACTAATGGCGGATACCGGACGCACGTCTAACACCAACATAGCAGTCAAGGCCTCAGTTATACGTTTTGCTTCAGGATGACTGCTGTCGTACTTCATCCTCCTCGCTAAGGACTGTTGGAGGGTCAATTGTTTAGTAAAAGTAGTGGTGTTCCTACTTCCTCTCTGGGATGATGAACGACTCCCAGCAGCAGCAACAGCAGCAGCGGCAGCAGTAGGCGTAGCAATGCAGGATCCTCCAGAGGAATCCCGGATAGGAGAGTCAGTCATGCCAGTGACATGGCCTGCAGGACTACTTCCGATCCTGACTAAGGAGGAAATTGACGAGGAGGGAGTTGACGGTGTGGTTTGCAGGCGCTTGGATACAACAGGACAACGGGATTTAGGTGTCCCTGGACTGCTTACGGTCTTAGCCAAAGTTTCTGAACTTGACAGTAACTTTTTATGAACGCGCTGCAGGTGCCGTATAAGGGAGGATGTTCCTAGGTGGTTGACGTCCCTACCCCTACTTATTTCACCTTTACATATGGTACATATGGCAAGACAGTTGTTGTCCGGATTTGGATAGAAATATTGCCAGACCAAAGAGGTGGAATGTTTGGTCTTCTGCCCAGGCATGACCGTGATGGGCTTTTTCATCCCACGGACAACAACTGTCTCCCCCGGAGCCTGATTTAAACAAACCACATCACCATCAGAATCCTCCTCGCCAACTTCCTCCTCAGCGCCAGCTACACCAGTATCCTCATCCTGTTGTACTTCAACAGTGACATCTTCAATTTGCATATCAGCAAGTGGACTGTGGGTGCTCCTTTCAGCACTTGCAGGGGGCGTGCAAATGGTGGAAAGAGCCACCTCTTCCCGTCCAGTGCTGGGAAGGTCAGGCATCGCAACCACCACCACACTTGGACTCTCCTTGGGGATTTGTGATATCTTCTTAGAACGCACAGTTCTTCGCTGTGCTTTTGCCAGCTTAACTCTTTTGATTTTTTTAGTGGGAGGAGGGCTTCCATCGTCATGTGAAGCTGAACCACTAGTCATGAACATACTAGGGATCGACCTTAGCCGTTCCTTGCCACTCCGTGTCGTAAATGGCATATTGGCAAGTTTACGTTTCTCTTCAGCTGATTTAAATGTCTTTTTCAAGGTCATTTTCCTGAACTTTGCCATTTGGGATTGTATGTGCCCTCTACTATGACATTGGGCATCGGCCTTGGCAGACGACGTTGATGGCATGTTATCGTCTATGTCATGACTAGTGGCAGCAGCTTCAGCACTAGGAGGAAGTGGTTCTTGATCTTTCTCTATTTTATTTTTATCGGAGAAAGTTTGGTCCTCCATTTATGTTATATCGATTTGATATATACGTGCGGCTAAACACAGAAAATAATTTTTTTTTTGGTTTGGACTGGAGTGTACTTTGTGGGTTACAGCACCCTTTAACGGTCAAGCCAGCCGGCCCTTTACTTATGACACAGGCGCACGCTTGGCACTACTTTGTTGATGCACGTGCGGCTACTGCGCACACAATTCACAAACACAGAAAATAATTTTTTTTTGGTTTGGACTGGAGTGTACTTTCGGGGGTTACAGCACCCTTTAATGGTCAAGCCAGCCGGCCCTTTACTTATGACACAGGCGCACGCTTGGCACTACTTTGTTAATGCACGTGCGGCTACTGCGCACACAATTCACAAACACAGAAAATAATTTTTTTTTGGTTTGGACTGGAGTGTACTTTCGGGGGTTACAGCACCCTTTAACGGTCAAGCCAGCCGGCCCTTTACTTATGACACAGGCGCACGCTTGGCACTACTTTGTTGATGCACGTGCGGCTACTGCGCACACAATTCACAAACACAGAAAATAATTTTTTTTTTGGTTTGGACTGGAGTGTACTTTGGGGGTTACAGCACCCTTTAACGGTCAAGCCAGCCGGCCCTTTACTTATGACACAGGCGCACGCTTGGCACTACTTTGTTGATGCACGTGCGGCTACTGCGCACACAATTCACAAACACAGAAAATAATTTTTTTTTTGGTTTGGACTGGAGTGTACTTTCGGGGGTTACAGCACCCTTAACGGTCAAGCCAGCCGGCCCTTTACTTATGACACAGGTGCACGCTTGGCACTACTTTGTTGATGCACGTGCGGCTACTGCGCACACAATTCACAAACACAGAAAATAATTTTTTTTTGGTTTGGACTGGAGTGTACTTTCGGGGGTTACAGCACCCTTTAACGGTCAAGCCAGCCGGCCCTTTACTTATGACACAGGCGCACGCTTGGCACTACTTTGTTGATGCACGTGCGGCTACTGCGCACACAATTCACAAACACAGAAAATAATTTTTTTTTTGGTTTGGACTGGAGTGTACTTTCGGGGGTTACAGCACCCTTAACGGTCAAGCCAGCCGGCCCTTTACTTATGACACAGGCGCACGCTTGGCACTACTTTGTTGATGCACGTGCGGCTACTGCGCACACAATTCACAAACACAGAAAATAATTTTTTTTTTGGTTTGGACTGGAGTGTACTTTCGGGGGTTACAGCACCCTTAACGGTCAAGCCAGCCGGCCCTTTACTTATGACACAGGCGCACGCTTGGCACTACTTTGTTGATGCACGTGCGGCTACTGCGCACACAATTCACAAACACAGAAAATAATTTTTTTTTTGGTTTGGACTGGAGTGTACTTTCGGGGGTTACAGCACCCTTAACGGTCAAGCCAGCCGGCCCTTTACTTATGACACAGGCGCACGCTTGGCACTACTTTGTTGATGCACGTGCGGCTACTGCGCACACAATTCACAAACACAGAAAATAATTTTTTTTTTGGTTTGGACTGGAGTGTACTTTCGGGGGTTACAGCACCCTTAACGGTCAAGCCAGCCAGCCCTTTACTTATGACACAGGCGCACGCTTGGCACTACTTTGTTGATGCACGTGCGGCTACTGCGCACACAATTCACAAACACAGAAAATAATTTTTTTTTTGGTTTGGACTGGAGTGTACTTTCGGGGGTTACAGCACCCTTAACGGTCAAGCCAGCCGGCCCTTTACTTATGACACAGGCGCACGCTTGGCACTACTTTGTTGATGCACGTGCGGCTACTGCGCACACAATTCACAAACACAGAAAATAATTTTTTTTTTGGTTTGGACTGGAGTGTACTTTCGGGGGTTACAGCACCCTTAACGGTCAAGCCAGCCGGCCCTTTACTTATGACACAGGCGCACGCTTGGCACTACTTTGTTGATGCACGTGCGGCTACTGCGCACACAATTCACAAACACAGAAAATAATTTTTTTTTTGGTTTGGACTGGAGTGTACTTTCGGGGGTTACAGCACCCTTAACGGTCAAGCCAGCCGGCCCTTTACTTATGACACAGGCGCACGCTTGGCACTACTTTGTTGATGCACGTGCGGCTACTGCGCACACAATTCACAAACACAGAAAATAATTTTTTTTTTGGTTTGGACTGGAGTGTACTTTCGGGGGTTACAGCACCCTTAACGGTCAAGCCAGCCGGCCCTTTACTTATGACACAGGCGCACGCTTGGCACTACTTTGTTGATGCACGTGCGGCTACTGCGCACACAATTCACAAACACAGAAAATAATTTTTTTTTTGGTTTGGACTGGAGTGTACTTTCGGGGGTTACAGCACCCTTAACGGTCAAGCCAGCCGGCCCTTTACTTATGACACAGGCGCACGCTTGGCACTACTTTGTTGATGCACGTGCGGCTACTGCGCACACAATTCACAAACACAGAAAATAATTTTTTTTTTGGTTTGGACTGGAGTGTACTTTCGGGGGTTACAGCACCCTTAACGGTCAAGCCAGCCGGCCCTTTACTTATGACACAGGCGCACGCTTGGCACTACTTTGTTGATGCACGTGCGGCTACTGCGCACACAATTCACAAACACAGAAAATATATTATTTTTTTAGCACTTGGGGGGAGCACCCCTGATGGACAGAGCACCCCCTGGACAACACTACAGCACCCCTTTAGGACTGGGACACTGCACAGGACTTTGGAGTGGACACAGCCCCTATGGAGAACTGACTGCACAACACAGTCCAGCCAGCCCCTATGGACTTTGAAGTAGTGGACACAGCCCCTATTAACAACAGCAGCACAGCACAACACAGCCAGCCCCTATGGACTTTGAAGTAGTGGACAACAGCAGCACTACACTACACTACACTACACAGCACTAACTCCCACCCTCCCTCTTCACTGTCCACAGCCGAGTGAGAAAATGGCGCCGACGTGGGTACCTTATATAGGATCCAAAACCCGCGAGACTCGGAAGGCGGGATGATGACGTTTTGCTTCGATTTCAGATCCGAGTCAGACGGGAAAAGTCGAGTCTGATTCGGATCGGACTCGGATCGGGGGGGCTCGGGGGGGTTCGGATTTCAGAAATCCGAACCCGCTCACCCCTACTGTATACATATATATATATATATATATATATATATATATGTTATTATTATCATTTATTTATATGGCGCCACAAGTGTTCCGCAGCGCCTTACAAAGTACATAGACAAAAAAGTAACCATTGACTTACAATACAATACAATACAGGACATGGATAAACATTGCTATATTAGTGACATTAACGCCCGCATAAGCAGCCAAGTGTTGGTTGCCCTAGTGGCTAGTAAGAGATAAATTAAATTACAGTAGGGAGAAGCACAAGAGGGTAGAAGGCCCTGCTCGAAAGAGCTTACATTCTTTAAGGGAGGAGAAGACAAACAGGAGTGACACAGAATGGGGTGGGCCGGGAGAAAGGAAGATGTAGCAGCAAGTTAGGATGAGAGCTGGAAGGCTGTAATGAAGTAGTGGGTCTTAAGAGCTCGTTTGAAAGATGGTAGAGAGGTGCAGAGTCTGATAGGGAGAGGGAGGGAGTTCCAAAGGTGAGGAGCAGCACGGGCAAAGTCTTGGAGGTGGGAGTGGGAGGAAGTAATCAATTGGCATGAAAGGCGGCGTGTATTAAGTGAACGAAGAGGGCGGACAGAAGAGTGAAGGGAGATGAGATCAGAGATGTAAATGGGAGAGGAATGGGTGAGGGCTTTGTAAGTGAGTGTAAGAGCCTTGAATTGGGTTCTGAAAGGGAATGGGAGCCAGTGGAGGGCTTGGAAAAGAGGGGAGGCAGATGTAGAGCATTTGGAGAGGAAGATGAGCCGAGCAGCAGCATTGAGCACAGACTGGAGAGGAGAGAGATGGGATATGGAGAGGCCAGCTAGGAGAAGGTTACAGTAGTCCAGTCTGGACATGACCAGTGAATGTACAAGGGTTTTGGTAGCATCCTGGGTGAGAAAGGGTCTGATCTTGGAAATATTCTTGAGATGGAAACGACAGGACTGTGAGAGGTTCTGAATGTGTGGTTTAAAGGAGAGGGAAGAGTCCAGGATGACTCCAAGACAATGCACTTTGGGGCTAGATGAGATAGTAATGCCATCTATTAATAAAGAAATAGTGGGACATGATGATATGTGGGAGGGTGGGAAGACTATCAGCTCAGTCTTAGACATATTAAGTTTGAGAAATCGCTGGAACATCCAGGAAGAGATAGCAGAGAGACAGTTGGAGATACGAGTCAGTATAGAGGGGGAAAGATCAGGTGAGGAAAGGTAGATCTGAGTATCATCAGCATAGAGATGATAATGGAGGTCAAAAGAGCTGAGTTTGCCTAGAGAAGACGTATAGAGAGAGAATAGGAGAGGTCCAAGAACAGAACCTTGGGGAACACCTACTGTAAGAGGCTGTGGGGGGGAGGAGTCGCCATGAGAGGAAACAGAGAAGGAACGGTCAGAGAGGTAGGAGGACAGCCAGGAGAGAGCAGTGTCACGTAGACCAAGGGAGTGAAGTATATGCAGCAGTAGAGGGTGGTCCACAGTGTCAAAAGCAGCAGAGAGATCAAGGAGAATGAGCAGTGAGTAGTGGCCCTTGGATTTGGCAGCAAGGAGGTCGTTGCTGACTTTTGTGAGGGCAGTTTCAGTGGAGTGGAGAGAACGGAAGCCAGACTGAAAATGGTCAAGGAGGGAGTGGGAGGAAAGAAATGTGGTGAGGTGGTTGTAAACAATACGCTCAAGGAGTTTGGAGGCAAAAGGGAGGAGAGAGATTGGACAGTAGTGAGAGAGAATGTTAGGATCAAGGTTAGGTTTTTTAAGAATGGGGGAAACACGGGCATGCTTGAATGCAGAAGGAACAGTGCCAGATGAGAGGGAGAGATTAAGGATATATATATAACCTCAAGACGGAGGTTCCCAAACTCTGCCATTACAGTCCAGGTTTTAAGGATTTCCATACTTGAGCCCAGATGGTGAAGTACAATTTATGGAAGTACTAATTAAGTCACCTGTGCTCAATCAAGATTTCCTTAAAACCTGGACTTCGCGGCCTAATTGAATACGGGCAAATGAGTACAATAGATACTGTATATAAAATAAACACACACTTATAATTAATAATAATTTAACTTATAATTTAAATTAACTAGGATATTAATATACATGCAATAAGTTCTATCAAATAATAGTGCTCATGAGGTAAAAGCAGTAAAAATAGTTAAATGTTATTAATAAACCATATTTTGTGTGTTTTATGTTTCTTTTTTTTTTTAACAGACAAAGAAAATTACTCCAGCGCTTAATATAAAATGAATATATAAAAACTTAAATTTAAATAAATCTCAGCTGCAGAGAGTTTGGATGGGTCTGTGAAAAAACTCACCCTAAATAGAAAAACAGGAAAAGAAAGAAATATATATATATAGAGAAAAAAACTCTATATATATAAAACCTCTGCGCTAATAAAAATCAACCATAAAGATGTGAATTGGCAGATAAATCACAGCAACCATTGCTTGTGCAGAAATTGTTCAGGACTCGATCAATAAAACAAAATATATTTAATCATACACATAGTAAATAAAAAAATAAAACTAAAAATTTGAACATATATCACATAATACATCTAATAACATACATACTAAGATAGCTTAAAAATTGATAGCAATTGCTTAAAGTCACTCTCGTGCAAAGCACCTTATATATTAATAATGGTATTATCTCAATATATTGAATACCACTATCCCTTAATTGAAATGTCCTGCTGCCATCCGTGTTTAGGCATATAAGGCAATATAGATGAGGATTTGTCCTGCTATTGAAATAGGTAATAAATTATCCTCATATGTGCATAAGGGTAGAAAACTGCAAATGTCCCGTATGGATATTCAGTTCGTGAACTGGCCAGTTCTAAACAGCAGCTAAAGTTAATGCTCACCCCGCTGTTGTGCTCAATAGCCACAGGGCTTCCTGTATGAGCTCCGGCTGAAAACAAGCCTTGGATCCAGTATCAGCAACAGCCTGCCTTCCACTGAGATGTTTTGCAAAGTAGCAGTGGCCGTGCTGTATAGATACACTGTAGCAGTGGTGTTAGCACGTTATTGGCACACCAGCATCCTGGGCGATCGAGTCAATTGCTGCTGAGTGTCCTGGACTACAACGATGTGGCTGGGGATCCCACTGACGCGTTTTGCCCCTATATGCAGTGGGGTCTTTCTCAAAGAGTGTTGATCCCCTCCACCAGCCATCCTTTTAAAGTGGTTGAACTTACATCTAATTGGTCATTCAATTAAGTAAGTCATTTTCAGGTGTGTGGTATCAGCTGTGTTTCTTCCACACCTATTTTGTGCTTAGCAATTGTTACAATGCTTAGATCTAATTATATATACACAAACAAGCTTGTAGCAGCTTACATCAAAATAGTCACATTCATATGAACGAGTGCTTAGGTAATAAATTATCCTCATATGTGCATAAGGGTAGAAAACTGCAAATGTCCCGTATGGATATTCAGTTCGTGAACTGGCCAGTTCTAAACAGCAGCTAAAGTTAATGCTCACCCCGCTGTTGTGCTCAATAGCCACAGGGCTTCCTGTATGAGCTCCGGCTGAAAACAAGCCTTGGATCCAGTATCAGCAACAGCCTGCCTTCCACTGAGATGTTTTGCAAAGTAGCAGCGGCCGTGCTGTATAGATACACTGTAGCAGTGGTGTTAGCACGTTATTGGCACACCAGCATCCTGGGCGATCGAGTCAATTGCTGCTGAGTGTCCTGGACTACAACGATGTGGCTGGGGATCCCACTGACGCGTTTCGCCCCTATATGCAGTGGGGTCTTTCTCAAAGAGTGTTGATCCCCTCCACCAGCCATCCTTTTAAAGTGGTTGAACTTACATCTAATTGGTCATTCAATTAAGTAAGTCATTTTCAGGTGTGTGGTATCAGCTGTGTTTCTTCCACACCTATTTTGTGCTTAGCAATTGTTACAATGCTTAGATCTAATTATATATACACAAACAAGCTTGTAGCAGCTTACATCAAAATAGTCACATTCATATGAACGAGTGCTTATGCACATTATAATTTTCACCAAAAGATATACATACACATCCATAGAACAATTTGATCGAGTCCCTACAAATACACTTCAATATGTTATTAATACCAAAACAAAATAAATAATAAATGATTAAATACATAAAATATATAAAACATGAATACACATTTTCAATATATAAGGCAATAAATAATTTTGTTACTATTATTATTATTGTGTGATCCTGGGATTGAACTCCTGACCATGTGCTCCTTAAGCAAGTGACCTAACCACTACTCTATAGCAATGACCGCTGAAAACTATTGATATAATGGTATTCATTATCTAGAAATCCTCATATGTTTGTTTTAAGATGTTTTCAGATCAAATCAGCACCAAATGTACGATTATAAGAATATAAATAAATAACCATTTGTGCTGGATGATCTTACGATTGAACCCCTGACCATCTGTTCCTTGGGTGATTGCCCTAACCACTACTCTATGTCCTTTCTCCTTAGAACTTGAATAAAATTTATTGGTAACCATTATACATGAATCTACACATGCATATTCTAATGTAGATAAACTACATAAATATTTTAAAAGATAAGAGAGAGAAGTCTGAAATGTCATACAATTATGACGAATTGATGGAAACTTGAATTGAGAACTCTAATACTAAAGTATCATCACTTATAAATATTACCACGGATGTAGTTATCCTATGAATCCACAGAATATACATGTTTAATAATATAAAGTGTGTTTTAAGATTTTTATTTTTTGTAAAAACTACTTTGGGTTGGGTTGCTAGTACCTCATTGAGGACCTGATCTTGTTTGAGAATGAAATTGGCATTCAATATTTTCTTTATTTGTTTTGATCTGTTATTAAATTTAGATACAAAACAGATCTCAGTGTTCATAGAACATCCATCCTGTTTACTATCTACCTTATGGTGTTTTTTGGGGATAAGCATTAGGGATCAATCCATATTCAGAGCCTTATGATAGGCTGCATCTAAAAGTGACACTGGATATCCTCTATTCATAAAGTCTTGTAACATAATTTGTGCTTGTCTGTCATAACCCTCCCGCGTTGAACAATTGCGTCTAATTCTATTAAATTGATTCTGGGGGATGTTGTTAAGCCAGGGTCTATAATGACCGCTAGAATAGTGCAAAAAGTTATTTGTATCAACCTTCTTTTTATAGTTGATAGCATTTATTTTTTGAGCTTCAGCCGATATAGTAAGATCTAAAAAATTAACAGACTGGTGATCTATACAATGTGAAAACTTAAGATTCCAATCATTGGAATTTAAATGTGCAACAAAATTCAGTGCTGATAATTCATCCCCATCCCAAATCAAAAAAAGATCATCTATATAACGGTCATAGAACACCAGGTTTGCTCCGAAAGGGCCCTGCCATATAAACAGTTGTTCGAATAGTCCAATATATAAATTGGCAAAGCTCGGGGCAAACCTGGTGCCCATGGCCGTTCCCACCACCTGTAAATAAAAAGTCTCCTCAAATGTGAAATAATTATGTGTCAAATAAATTTGATTGAATCCAAAAGAAATTGTCTCATACCCTGTGAAATTTCTTGATCTTTGGCTAGAAAACTGGCCGTGGCTTGTATCCCCAACTCATGAGGGATATGGGTATAAAGTGCCTGGACATCTAGTGTCAGAAATCTGTAACTAGACTTCCACTCAATGTCTTTGATGATATTGAGTATGTGCATTGTATCTCTAATATAGGATTTCAGGTTAGAGACATGTTTCTGTAAGAAAAAATCAATAAACTGTGACAAATTAGAAGTGAGGGACCCAATACCAGAAATAATAGGTCTCCCGGGAGGTGCTACTAGTGACTTGTGAATTTTAGGGATGTGATAAAAAATAGGAACAATAGGAAATTCGACTGACAAAAATTTAAATTCATCCTTAGATATTATAGCATTGTGATATGCTTGACTTAATAACTCTTTGTATTGGGTCTGAAATAGGGAGGTTGGATTGGTTGATAATTGACGATAAAAGGATGCATCATTAAGCTGTCTCAATGCCTCTTCTATATAATAATCTCTCATCATCAATACCACTCCTCCCCCCTTATCTGTACTACGGATGACTATCGATAAATCCTGTTCTAGCTCTTTCAAAGCCTTTTTATCCCATTTGGATAGATTAGATCTACTTGATTTGGTATTACATAATTTCTCAAAGTCATTAAGAGTTTTTTTTATAGAAAAAAGCCACAGTACTAAACTTATGGCTCAAGGGGAAGAAAGTAGAGCTCCTCTTAAATTTGGTTCTATTTATATGGTTAGAATCTTTGATGTTAGTATCATAAATCTGTATTGGTTCAGGTTCCGTCTCACTGAATGAAACATTCTCTTCATTTAGCTCCTCTAGAATCCTTAATAGTTCTTCATCTTTTTGATCAAAAATTATAGGTGATAAATCACCGCCAGTAGTTTGTTTTAATTGTTTGCATGCAAAATATCTCTTACGGCAAAGCGTTCTTACAAAGTGGTTTAAATCCACAAACAACTCAAATAAATTGGGATTTCTACTTGGACCGTAATTCAAGCTTTTCTGCAGGAGTTTAATTTGAGTGCTAGTGAGGATTTTATTGGATAAGTTGAAGATTCCCTTGGAACCTACCGTAGTCATTGTTTTCTTGTGAAATTTCCTCCCCCCTCTAGTCCCTCTTGTTCTCTGACTCTTTTTGGGGTATTGTGTGAAAGTGGTATATATCGATTTGGATGTGTATAATCTTCTTGTTGAGGGCTTTCCTCTAAAAAACTCCTAGTGGTGTTGTTTCTAGATGTATAGGTCCTTTTTTCATTTATTGGATTAAAGTGAGGAGCTCCCTGTTTGAACAGTTGGGGGCTGTTGTATTTGGGAGATCTGAATTTCCTCACATGGGCAGTGTGTTTAGTGATCAGGGATTGATCTCTTTCATTGAAATAGGAAGGTCTGGGATTAAAGGATGTATCTTCTTCATTAGCAATCATCATATCCTGCCTCCTCCTTGTAGGGGGTCTATTGGTTTTCTTATAATTCCTTACTACCCCATCTTTGTAATCCTGGTTGTCCCTAGATGATTTCTTATTTTTAACCATGATAATTTCCTTCTCAAATTCCTCCACCCTTTTGTTGGTTAATTGGTCCCTTTCTATAAACAAAGGGGAGTCCTTGAATTTAGACAATGCATTTTTAGTCTCTTCAATTTTATTAATAGTTTCACTGACTTTCTTTTCTCTATATGAAATCAATAACTCCATAAGTTTGAAAGAGCACTCATCCAATGTTTTGAACCAACTCTGAGTGAGGTTAGTATCATCTTGTATAGAGAGGGATTTAAAAATCCTCAAACCTCTAGGGATCTGTTTTTTATTTAAATATTTACCCAAAGATATACCATCCCACCAATGTTGCATCTCATCTTTTAATAATTGTTCAAGTTTATAAAACCCTTTTATCATTTCAGAATCAGGTTCCTCCCTAATATCAATGTTTTTCAAATTGTCATTATTATTCATATACTTTTCTCTCCTACTTAAACGGTTATTGAAGCAAGTGAATTCTGCCATTTCACAATTAGTGAAAATCAATTAGTAATAAAAAACTTTCAGATGCCAGGAGTTTGATCACACAGTTAACAAGAACCAACAGACAAAGAAAATTACTCCGGCGCTTAATATAAAATGAATATATAAAAACTTAAATTTAAATAAATCTCAGCTGCAGAGAGTTTGGGTGGGTCTGTGAAAAAACTCACCCTAAATAGAAAAACAGGAAAAGAAATAAATATATATATAGAGAGAGAGAAAAAAACTCTATATATATAAAACCTCTGCGCTAATAAAAATCAACCATAAAGATGTGAATTTTCAGATAAATCACAGCAACCATTGCTTGTGCAGAAATTGTTCAGGACTCGATCAATAAAACAAAATATATTTAATCATACACATAGTAAATAAAAAAATAAAACTAAAAATTTGAACATATATCACATAGTACATCTAATAACATACATACTAATAAGATAGCTTAAAAATTGATAGCAATTGCTTAAAGTCACTCTCGTGCAAAGCACCTTATATATTAATAATGGTATTATCTCAATCTATTGAATACCACTATCCCTTAATTGAAATGTCCTGCTGCCATCCGTGTTTAGGCATATAAGGCAATATAGATGAGGATTTGTCCTGCTATTGAAATAGGTAATAAATTATCCTCATATGTGCATAAGGGTAGAAAACTGCAAATGTCCCGTATGGATATTCAGTTCGTGAACTGACCAGTTCTAAACACCAGCTAAAGTTAATGCTCACCCCGCTGTTGTGCTCAATAGCCACAGGGCTTCCTATATGAGCTCCGGCTGAAAACAAGCCTTGGATCCAGTATCAGCGACATAGCAGATATATCGTTCAGTTGTTCAATTTATCTGCTAATGGATAGGCCCCTTAACACATGCTGCACATGCCTAACTGCATTATAAAACCAGATATGAAATGCATAAATGTATCACAGCCAATAAATTAGCCAGCAGTTATATTGCTATGCAGATGCCTATCACAGAATTAAATGACAATCAACCATTTGGCCTCAAACACTGAAAAAAACCCCAAAGAAACGATTGGTTAAATCAAATTAATTTAACCAATTTGAACAATCTGTCTGAATGACCATTTTTGTCTGTTTTCCAGTATTTGTGAGCAAATGGTTAATTGTCGTTTGCTTCCATACATTACCAGATTTTCATTCCAACCAGCCAGATTGGACAGATATCTGACAGATAATTATATAGTGTATGCCCAGCACAAGTAATGCGAATTGATTACCTAATCATAGCTGAGAAGCTAATGATTAAGGGGTCTATTTACTAAGCCTTGGATGGAGAGAAAATGAACGGAGATAAAGTACCAGCCAATCAGCTTCTAACTGCCATGTCACAGGCTGTGTTTGAAAAATGCCAGTTAGGAGCTGGTTGATTGGTACTTTATCTCCATCCAAGGC
Organism: Taudactylus pleione; assembly: GCA_031769625.1. Taxonomy (NCBI): domain Eukaryota; kingdom Metazoa; phylum Chordata; class Amphibia; order Anura; family Myobatrachidae; genus Taudactylus; species Taudactylus pleione. The sequence goes on from JAUIMM010000050.1 coordinate 7,303,581, forward strand.
TTAGTACAATAGACCCCTAAAGCTCTATCAGCTGGAGAGCTTAGTACATAATCAGCCAATCAGAAGTGACCAGCTGGTGCTGCTGGTTGTCACCATCATTGTGTATGGTTGCATCAGCACTCCAGCCATCACAAGAGATACATCTCCAGGCATGTTTATCTGCCTTCAGGTCTGCTTCAGTCATAATTATGAGCATGCCCCCTTTCCTTCCCTTCCTCATGCCACTGCTCCAGGGCCTAAGAAATCATAAGTGTAGGAGGCACCAATATTTGAATATGGAGGTTGGTATATGCACTTATTATGGAATGTAGATACAGTATAAAAGTGCATATCTGACTCAGAACAATAGATGTACATCCAACACTACATGAGCCTCCCTCTCTATATGTTTCCACTGATGCATAGTATGGGCCTGAATGCATCACAGACACACATAGCGCACAGATAATACACATCACTGCTGTATGTAATGATTAAATTTCTGCTGATCCCAATTATTGTTTTGATTTACTGACATGTAGTCATCACATTGTATATACTATTAACCACCAATGCCCTGCCTGAGATACATAGCAGTGCCCCCCTGCCAGGGCACCTAGTGATGTCATAGTGGCAGCTGATGATGTCACTATTGGAGGTGTGATGGGTATAACAAGGCAGCTGGATGCTTCCTGTGTCATATCTGATATTGCTGGACTAGTGACAGTACAGATATTTTTTCTTCTCATTTCTGAGTTGACAAAATGATTTTACGATGAAGAAGACAGGAAATAACCATCCTAAGGACCATCAAGTGACTGTAAGTATCTCTTATAGAGCCGCCATGGACTCACTGTATTATTGATGGCTAATGATAATAGGTCACTGTTATATGATTTCATATAAGTTCAGGGTAGAGTTAGATACATTAGTTTTAAATACTCCCATTTCTCTGTATTTATACTATTTACTATGGAGTATTTATGTTTTGCTTAGAAGCTTTCCAGACTTTCTAATAATTATGTTAAGGTTGTGAAAATATTTAAAATAAAAGCAAAACTATTGTGAAATGCTGATATACAAGGGGAAGTGCATCTATATCACTGTTTGATTGCTTTATATTACTAGTTTTTGTTTTTGCCTCTATAGTGGGGCTTCAATTAGAAGTCAAATTTGAGTGGTAAAAAAAACCCGGCCAATTCAATATACAGGCGATAAGGGATATTAAAAGGCGAGGAACCTGTTAAGGTAATACACATTAACGTTTTATCGCCTGTAATTGGATTCCCCCATATGACTTTATTCCTGTAGCCAGTTATCCTTCCTGCTGATTTCCGATGCTGCCATATTCCTGAGATACTAACTCATCTCACTGATTGGGGTTTTACAACTGACTCCAACTGTATAATAGTCCTTTATTTATTACACATAACTAAGTCATACCAAGACAATTGTCCTTTCTCTCGGCACAGAATAGGTTAGGTTGGGAGATTACCTTGGTATTAAAAATCCTTCATTGTTCCTATGTCTGTTTCATTATTTCACAGGTCGCTCTACGCATCCGTCCATTTAATAGGACAGAGGTTAAGAGCAGCGCCCGATGCATTGTACACCAGCTCGGGCAGCAGGTAAGAAAATGCTAATAACATTATTTTAGTTTAAATAATTTAATTAGCTTAGTATTGAACACAGTTCATTTTAAAATAGTTTTCTTACCAGTACACTATTATTAAGCTGGCCACACACATAGCGTTATTTTACCCGATCTGGCCGATTCCGACACATTGGAACGACAGATCGTGTAAAATATGGCCAAACTGAGAGTAAATCGTGAGTACCCACTCACGATGCAATGCGCGTCCCCGCTGGTCGCACATCGCATCGTCAGGTCTGCCGTGCAGTAGGGCAGATCTAACAATCTGGGTCACAATGCACTGGGGAAAAAAAAAAAGGTGAGATGCAATATAGATCTTAAGTCAGATTGGATGCTTTTTTACTCCAAATCGTGTGTAGGGCTGCCGGGGAAGAGTTATGGGGAAATCGCACACATCTTGGGATCGTGTGCAGATCGCTATGTGTGTGGGCACCTTTAGCTTTGTTTGTTGTTTAAAGGACATTATTTTATGTTACAGCACATTTACTTTGATTTTTCACATTGTGTATGTATTTGTGTTTAGAAATAAATATGATAAAAACTAAATATTTTGCTTTGTGTATCAGAGGTGGATCGCTATCCATGGTCCCCATATACCCATAAGCAAATTAGGGTCATGCTGCTGCTCAGATAGTGCCAGGTTTTGTCTCTCATGGACCATTGCTGGACTATGCAAATGCAAGAACCAGTGACTTTTGTAGATATCAGCAAAATGTTTCTGGAAGCTGTGCTGAAACGCTGACAAATATCACTTTATACTCCCGGATCACGTTCCTATGTGTGACTTCGCCGTCATCCAAATACAAACTGGACTTAAGATCTTCTCCAGCCGCAGCAGTACTTGTAGAACCTGGTGATATCTACTGAACATGTGTCTTCTCTTTCCTTACAGACAGTACTACTGCAGGACCCTGGCGAGGATCCTGATGACGTTCTGCGTTGCTGCAGGACCAGAGAGAGGAAGTTTACCTTTAATCAGGTGTTTGATCAAGCAGCTACCCAGGTGATTGTAATCCTGAGATCACTGGCATCACAAGGGGGGTGCATTCTGCACCTGGGTGTCACTCGCTGAGGGGTGACACCAAGGTGCAGACTCCCCCTCACTGACAGGAGCTGGGTGCTGCACTGTAGCATTAAGTGCAGCACTCGGCTCCTAACACTGAGGGAGAAGGTCAGCACTGCACACAGGACATTAATACCTGTACAGCTGTCATTTCTCCTTATTCAGTATATAGCATGTGTGTTAAAAAAATGTTTGCATGATTGCTTAAGTAGCATCAATAAATGTGTCTCATTTCAGGAGCATGTTTATCAGTCCACAATGAAGAACCTAGTGGATGGTATCATTTCCGGGTACAATGCTGCTATATTTGCCTATGGCCCAACAGGTAAACTCAATGTTATTAAATAATAAGTGTAATTGTGTATATTGTATGTGTAAAAGTAGTGAGCTGGTGAAATGAGTGTTGATAAAAACATGTGGACCATCTGTATTATTAGTAATTGTGAGCTAGTAGTTTAATAACGGGCTGTGTAATTATCCATGTGGTTCCAGAAAGTGAGGCGTTAGGTGCACAGCAGCTTGTGAATAGCACTGCTTCTAACTCTCACTGACCAGGGAATAGGTGCACCCAACACCAAACGTGATAGGCAGCATTTTATGGACAGAACAAATATACAGTAGTGCACAGTCTATCCAATCACTAACAAGCGGTGACATTCCTGAGAGAGTGACCTGATGAGTAGCATCCTGATTAATATTGGTTTAGTCACATGTCTGTCACTGTTTATTACTGACACGAAACAGTGTATAATTGCATATCTGCCATTCTTTCTTGTAACATCGGTGAGTGTATGCTTAAAACCTTTATATTTATTACAGGCACCGGGAAGACATTTACCATGATGGGCAATGGTCATGAACCCGGAGTGATATTCCGCACTCTGAAAGATCTATATAAGACCATTGAGGTGCAGAGAGGGACAAATAAATTCTCTGTTTCATTGTCCTATGCTGAGGTAAATATGTGAGGAATATGTGCTTGGTCTATATTCTATGTGTCTTATTTGGAGTTGGATGGAACTCTGGGGGTCTCTGCATAAGATATACATTTACATACTGCTCATGCACAGGCAGCGGCAAACATGCATAGGCCAAGTATATTGCAGCACATTTAGACATGATGCATAGTCAGATATTGGGATGTGCGTCTATTGCCGGTGCTGTAGGGCCAGAAGCAACTACACAGAGTGATGATGTAAATGACCCCTCTATGTGCAATCAGGGGCATAACTAGAATTTATCAGGCATCTGGAGAACCAAATTTGTCACCCAAGTCTTTTCTAGAGAGTAAATGTGGATTACACACTTTTCGTGCTTGTATTGCAGAGAGCGATTATTCCTTCATTACATTTTCAGGTCTACAATGAAACCGTTCAGGATCTGCTAAGACCGTCCTCTGGATGTTTGACCCTCAGAGAGGATCCCTACGGCAACACCAGGATAGAAGGGATCGCTGAGTTCTTCCCCAGCAGCCCCGAAGAGGTGACTATCATTAGTCTGTGCTACCCTTATGCAGCATCCATGCTTCACCACTAGTCATCCCTGTCTATATTATTATAATTATCACCTTTTATTTATAAGGCGCCCTAAGGGTTCTGCAGCACTGAACAGGGGGGGGTACAAATAACAATGTTATATAAGTATAGACTAATACAAACAGGTTTGCTGTCTGCAAAGAGCCTATTAATGTGTGAATTAATAAGAGGGACCATGATTATGTGATCGCTGGTGTAGTGACCCCATTGTAGCTATAACACATGGGTGTAACTTTATGAGTTGTTTTGTGTAACCACAAGAGTGTTGGTGCATCTATATTACTCTTTTTCAGGCCATCGCATTACTGATGAAAGGGAACAAGCGCCGCTCTAAGGCAGCCACAGCTGCCAATAAGAACTCATCCCGCTCCCATGCTGTGTTACAAGTCACCGTAAAGCAGATGAGCAGTGATGGAGTGTGCACCGGCAAGCTTTACATGGTAGACCTGGCAGGATCAGAGCGAGCATCCCAGGTATCACTTGTGATTTACATATCATTATCATTTCTTTGTATTTCCCCTTGCAATGCCAAAGAGGTAGGGGCATTTTAAGAGAGGAGGGGGCCTGTGTACAGCCTCCATTTGGGTCCCCTCCTCTCTACTGCGTATGCGTAGGTCTCTGGGAAAATGGTGCCCATGCCTTTTCCCAGGGACATCTTTTCTGCACATTCACGAGTCACTGGGAAAATGGTCACCGCCATTTTCCCTGTGATTTTTGCAGTATTCTAAAGACTGCGGAAAGGTAAGCATTAACTAAATATTGGTGCAGTGTATGCGGTGTGGGCCCCACTGGACTCAGGGGCCCGTGTGCACCACACACCTTGCACCCATTATAAATACGGCCCTGCAAATAGGTGAATATCGTTAGTTTGCTGTCCTGTTGCAGTGTTCATGCTTTACCACTAGTCGTCACTGTCTACTCTACAGAGAGAATATTTGTCATTCACATCAGTCCTTGGCCTATTGCAGCTTATAGTCAAAATTTTCTAGCACATATACACACACTCCCATACAGGGGTCCATTTTTTGGCCAGCTGCCCATTCACCTGCCAATATGATTTTGGAGGAAATCAGAGCACCCAGAGAGAACCCACAGAATCACAAAGAGGAACATGCAATGTATTTTCAGGAATATAGAAGGTTAATAAAACTGCACTATGCTAAATGCTTTGGTTTTGGACCAGTGAGCACAGATAGTCCACCCAGAGCACGTCTGGGTGTGTGCCTGCTATCTGCTCTAAGGGAGTTCCTCTGCAACCTAGAGAACAATCTCCAGATGTGCACTGTGCAAGATTTTGTTCCAGTGCTGCTCTGTACGACAAGGAGCTGTGATGTGCCAACACCATACATATTAGGCTAGGCAGCTAGGGACACCTTCACTCCTCCTAACTCCTCCCCTTTGCCTTTATATTCTTCTGCTCCTCCGCAGATGCAGCCACCTTGCTTGGTAAAGTTAAACCCTGATGGAAATCTAGGTGCACTCTCATACAAAGACATAACAGGGCATAATTGTACCTTGTCCCAGCCCCTGTCCCCTGAGCACACCATGTCATGATGTTGCGCGCATTACATCATCACGTCACGCAGATGGGCCATGATCGACAGCTCCAGTAAGCTCAACAGGCTGCATATACTGTACAGGGTGCCCGTGTGGGTTCTGCAGCAGCAATCCTGGCTGCAGGGTTCCAGGCACCCTGCCAGCCAGAATCAAAGGCCGTGGGCCGGTACTGGTGGCCCATAGCTAATTACGGCATTGCTCGCACAAAGTGAGGTGCACGGCGAGGCTAAAGCTGCTCTTGCATTATGCAAAGTATATGATATTAATTATGTGTATAATTATCAGAGAGCTAAGTGGTCCTAGGGTAGTTCTTTTTCTGTATTCTGAGGTGGCATGAAAAGTACTATAAGCTCTTTTCTTTGATTAAAGCTCTTGTGAACACTGTAGTTTGTTTTTGCATCTTTTTGTAGTGAAATTAGCTCTTTGTTAGTGGGTTATACCAGTGCCATTCATGTTTACTACTCTATTTTCTTGTGTTTGTAGTTCTCCCTAAGTGTGGCCTTTCTCCCTATAGAGCAGTGATTCACAATCTGTTACAGGCCACTGCCCCCTTGGTTACATATATTTATTTCAGAGCCCTCCCCCCACTGGGACCTTACTCATAACAAATTATATACAATTTTGATTAAAGTTAATTTATAATTAATAACATAAACCAATATCAAATCAATGATGATAATGTAATTATATATGTTTTAGTAGCTTGGGGTAAATTACATGCAGTAAGAAAAACATTTAGACCAATATCACTAACAAAAAAAAGGTGAATGGGAGTCACTGTCTTTATGACACAATTGAAGTAAATTGTGTAAATAGTTTAATCATAGTTTATGTGTTTGTACTACATCCACACCGTGACTGAAGCCAGATGTGTTCTCATAATCTTTTCTGTTTCTATGTCAGACTAAGAACAGTGGCCAAACTTTCAAAGAAAGTGGCTATATAAACCGCTCCCTTCTGGCCCTAAGGAATTGTATCATGGCGCTACGCAAGAGACCAGGCAGCCATATCAATTATCGGGACAGCAAATTGACCTGGCTGCTAAAGGTATGTTATTACTTTGAGATTTCCTACACACATATGATGTCAGGGACAGTGATAAGAGAGAAGGGCCCCCTCCATGCAAACCTACCACTTCTCTTGCAGGCACATGTGCTAATTAGGCTCTGGCACTGCACCCATGTCCATTCTCCCAGTAACTACATTGGTGATTATAGCAGCATTGACAGTGTGTTACATATAGGTTATTGGTGCAGGCTGTGTGGTGTGAGACCACTGGATATGTGCACCACATACCCTGCACCCATTATAGAGATGGGATGTAGTTAAAATGCCGATGGACGGGATACCGGCCGCTGATATACCGATGCCGGAATCTCGACCAGCGGCATAATGCTGCACGTCCGGAGGTTAGGGTTAGGCACCCCCCCGGGAGGGTTAGGTTTAGAGGGAGGTTAGGGCTAGGCACCACTAAGGGAGGGTTAGGCTTAGGGTGGGAGAGGGTTAGGGATATCATACTTACCACCCTTGTCGGATCTTGATTGTGAGAGGTCCCGGCGTTGGGATTATTTTCTACCCATTCCATAGATACACCCATGACTGATGAATAAGTAGCATTAGTCACTTAGGTATTATTTTGGGATACAAGCATTTAGGATTATGAATGGAAGTTTTCAAACAGGGTAATTTAGAGACTTTATGCCCTGGTACTAAAGGGGTGTGTGGTCCCCTTTGAAAATGATAAGGCCCTGGGTAAAAGGGAAGTGGCTATAGCATCCATGCCAGAACCTCAGTCATCAGGAATATTGCTCCTAACCCATTGTTGTGGTGTTTTATCTCACACAATGGCTGCAATCAATCATTATATTATATAATTAGTGCAATCAATCATGATATTATATAATTAGTGCAATCATTTGTTTCTCACAAACATAGTATAATACAATAGTAGATCTATAAACTGCTCATTACACTGTGTAAGGATTCCTCAGTGATCTCCCCTATAACCAGAGCTTTATCTATCACAGGGTGCACTGAGTGGCAGGAGCAGAATGGTGATGATCACACACATCAGCCCTGCGGATGCTGCCTATGAAGACTCTCGCAGCACACTCACCTATGGGAGCAAGGCCAAGCACATCAAAACACTGGTGAGCAACCCCAAGGCTTACCGGCATATTTATCTATGTTACTGGGTATAACTGTGGTGGAACAAGGGATTTATTACTAAATAAAACAAACATTAGGAGCATTCAAAATCAGTTTTATTAGAAGATTGGTTGGAATGTGATTTTTTGCCTTCTAGTAAAAATTCAGCTGCCACTTACAATATGTTAAAAACATATACTACAGGCTCAATCAGTCATAAAAGCTACACCTGTGGTATTACATGTCTGTGTGAGGATACGTAGGTTACCTATCCATAATCTCCTGTCTCCCTGCTTTCTCTGAGTGTGCCAGTGCCCAGTAACTAACTCTCTGCTGGTTACCCTTCCTCCTGCAGGTGGAGAGGAACCGTGTTTGTGCCCCCCCAAAAATCCCTGAGGCTGCAAGAGAAGACAAAGTGCAGCTGAAAGACCCTCATCCTCCAGGTATTCTTGTTTTTTTTAATGAAAGGATTGAGGGTTCTGTTTATCATAGTTGTGCCCTAACAACCTGCATCATCTCTTATCTCAGCAATACAAATTGTAGTTGTGCCACAATTTACAGTGCTGGGATGGTTGGGAGATATGTACATATGCTGGTCTTTACAGTTGCAGGTTAGGCAAAGGAAGTGACTGACCCAGTTTCAATAGGAACAAATAGGGGTTTACACTTCCAAACTATAATCCATTGACTAACTGAAGCAAAACATATACCAGACATAGTAGTAACTGTACTATTTCTGTATTCTTTTCCATAGAGCCAGCCCATAAGGACCATAAGAACAAAGCCTCCAGTTCCAGTAACACTGGTCCTAAAAGACGCTCTGCGTACGTACTGTGTGCAGATATTACATGAACAATATGTAACAATATGATTTATGTATATAAATGTAAAATAATGAAAATGAATGTAATTTATTGATAAGAATACATTATTATTATGAAGTATTTTTTTTAGCTATCATTATTCAAATGTTAACCATATTACACACCATAATATCTAGCGATGGGTACATTATTATATTGCATTAACCTTAGCTATTGTTACATTCTCATGGAGTCCTTTAGGTGCAAATGTGTCTGTTTTCTCTTTTTAGGGCTTCTGTGGTCCCTATACCAAGAGAACACCTTGCAGTACCTGAGGTCGTGGTCCCTATGCCAAGAGAACACCTGCTGGTACCGGAGGTTGAGGTCCCTATGCTAAGAGAACACCTGGCAGTACCGAAGGTCATGGTCCCTATACCAAGAACACACCTGGCAGTACCTGAGGCCATGGTCCCTATGCTAAGAGAACATCTGGCAGTACCTGAGGCCATGCTCCCTATGCCAAGAGAACACCTGGCAGTACCTCACGCCATGGTCCCTATGCCAAAAAAACACCTGGCAGTACCTGAGGCCATGGTCCCTATGCCAAGAGAACACCTGGCAGTACCTGAGGCCATGGTCCATAAGCAAAGAAAGCACCTGGCAGTACCTGAGGTAAGTGCTTTCAGTGTTATTGTGGCTACTTACACTTTCCTTATGTCCTAGTATTTATATATCTCTTTGTCATACAATGTAATGCTTATTACACTGACATTTACATCTTCTATTACTCCTCAAGTATCACAATTTCTACACAATATGGAGAAAGGAAAAATAGGTTTCTTCTAGTACAAATGGCCTTGCAGAAACATAGTCCATTATAACTGTAAATGAAATAAAGATAATTGGCAGTGGACAGGTCCATAAGATAAGCTAAATATATATAACTGAGAAATGGGAACAAAGACATGAAAAACCTCCAGATAAACCTAGTAAAACTGATATATTCCTTTATATATATATCATATCTAGTCATTTATTGTAGTATTTTAGAATAAAGCTATTCTTGTAATAAAATATCACCAATTATTTATTTTTAATTTATACTGCCCTTGAGGATATGAGAGTAATTACCCTTCCCACCTTCTCCCCATATTCTTACCCTCTTCCTGTCAGACATAGGGGGAGATGTATCAAACCTTGGAGACATAAATAGGAGCGAGATAAAGTACCAACTAATCAGATTCTAAACATTGCAAACACATGACAGTTGGAAGCTGATTGGTTGCTACTTTATCTTGTCTCCGAGTCTTGATACATTCTCAGCATGTAAATTTTAATAACATTTCCTAGAAAAATATATGTGAACTAGAGTTTGGGGAGTTTATTCTAATATATACTGTGTATATATATATATATATATATATATATTAAATGGTTTTACATAAATAAAAATGAAACTGTGATTGTTTAAGCTTTATCATTATATACTCTTTGCTCCACCTCTTTGTGGAATACTCCACCAATGTATCCTTGTCTTGTTACTACTCCATATTCTCCTGTCTCCCTGTGTACTCTGAGTGTACCAGTGTCAGTGATTCTGTGCTGTCTACCCTTCCTCCTGCAGGTGAAGGCGCACCATGTGAGTCTGGCCCACAAGATCCCTGAGGGCGCCAGAAAAATCAATGTGCAGCTGAGACTCCTCGCAGTACCTGAGGTTGTGGTCCCTAAGCCAAGAAAACATCTGGCAGTGCCTGAGGCCGTGGTTCCTATGCCTAGAAAACACCTGGCAGTATCTGAGGCCGTGGTTCCTATGCCTAGAAAACACCTGGCAGTACTTGAGGTTGTGGTCCCTAAGCCAAGAAAACACCTTGCAGTGCCTGAGGCCATGGTTCCAATGCCTAGAAAACACCTGGCAGTACCTGAGGTAAGTGCTTTCAGCAAGGGCTATTTTAGAAAGGGGACCTGTGTGTGGTCTCTGGGCCTGATTCAGAGCCGCACGTAAGCGGCCGCTCGTTCGCTCCGAGCGATGTTCGCACAACTGCGCATGCGATATGGGTTGTAATACGCATGCACAAACCAGTCATTGCGGTCGGAAATTGTGTGCTCGCAAAATAGCGAATGCCTGCTAATTTGAGTGACAGGATGAGGCGTTTGTGGGTGGTAACACGGGAAGGTGCTTGAAAACGGGGAGTGGAGATCCGAACGCAGGTGTGCCAAACGGTCAAAACGGGCGTTTTAAGGGTGTGCATAATTAACAAAGCAGCGTCATCGACCACATCACTTGGTTGTCTTTTAGCCTGAACTGCTCTCATGATTGTGGTAGGAAAATCCTACCACAAGCACTGCGAGCAGTTCATACGCCTTTCGATGTACTCGATTAATCTAATAAATAGCGGAGATGACGTAGGATGCGAGCGGCCAGGGGGCGTTTTTTTAAAAATAGCGAGCGCATGTTTCTTTCGCTCGTTCAGACATAGAGGCGTCAACAGACCGCAAAGAGCGAGCGCTCTATTTAAATATCCGGCCCCTTTTTCGGAACGAGTGAGCGCAAATAGCATCCGGCTCTGAATCAGGCCCTCTGTTCGGGCCCCCTCCTCTCTCTCCGGTGACCAGCAGCGCTCATCGCTGCACCTGTAGACCCCGGGCACTAGAGTGTGCGCAGGTCACCGGAAAAATGTTGTGCCTGCCATTTTCCCCATGATTCCCCTAGTGCGCATGCGTAAAATGGCAGAAAAATAGCCGTGGTGGCCATGTTTCAGGTGTTTTGTCCAATGCTACAGCCTGACGCAGGACTTCGGAGGGCTAAGTATCAAAGCATATGGGTGCAGGGTGTGAAACTGTAATTGTTTATACTTTATCATTATATACTCTTTTTTTCCACCTCTTTGTGGAATACTCCACCTTTGTTTTCTAGTCATTCTTGTTACTACTCCATATTATCTTGTCTCCCTGTGTACTCTGAGTGTGCCAGTGTCAGTGACTCTCTGCTGTCCACCCTGCTGTCCACCCCAATGGGTCACCAGAAAAATTTTCCCCGTGATTTCCCTAGTGCGCATGCATTAAATGCCGGAAAAAATAGCCGTGGTGGCCATGTTTCAGGTGTTTTGTCCAGCAATACAGCCTGACATGGGACTTCGGAGGGGTAAGTATTAAAGCATATGGGTGCAGGGTGTGAAACTGTGATTGTTTAAACTTTATCATTATATACTCTTTGTTCCACCTCTTTGGGGAATAATCCACCATTATATCCTGGACCTTCTTGTTACTACTCCGTGTTCTCCTGTCTCCCTGTGTACTCTGAGTGTACCAGTGTCAGTGACTCTCTGCTGTCCACCCTTCCTCCTGCAGGTGATGGCGCACCATGTGAGTCTGGCCCACAAGATCCCTGAAGGCGGAAGAAAAATCAATGTTCAGCTGAGACTCGTCCTCCAGGTATTCTTTGCAATTCAAAGTTAGAGGGTTCTGTTTATCATAGTTGTGGACTAACAATCTGCATCGCGGCTTATCGCAGCCATACAAATTGTAGTTGGCCCAAAATTTACCATGCTTGGATGGTTGGGAGGTGTGTACATATGGTGGTCTTTACAGTTGTCCAATATTTTATCTATGGTACATTTTGTGAACATAAAAATAAAAACCTTCAGTGATTAAGTGGTTAGTAGAAAATATTTTTACAAAAAAGTAAAAAAAAAAGGCTGCCTTGGGGTATGCTGTAATGGAATAGTGTCTATTGCACAGGACTAGATTGCAGATTAGGCAAAGGAAGGGACTGACCTGGGAACAAAAGGAACTAATAGTGGTTTATACTTACAAACTATAATCCATTGATTTACTGAATCAAAACATATACCAGACACAATAATAACTGTACTATTTCTATATTCTTTTTCATAGGACCGGACTGGAAGGACAACAGGCTCAGTTCCAGGAACATTGTGCTTATGAGATGCACGTAAGTACTTTGTGCAGATATCACATGAACAATATGTATCAATGTGATTTATGGATAGAAATTTAACATAATGACAAATAGTGTAATTTATAGATATGAATAGAACATTTTAACTAATTCTATTTAAATGTTAATCATATACCATTATATATAGTTATGGATCCAATTCATATACTAATCTTACCTATTTTTGCATCTCAGTGACATATAGCATATTACATTTTACTTGAAATGTCACTATAATATATTTATTTTTCTGTATAATAATATAGAATAACTGATCAGTATAAAATGAGAAGGACAATGTCGCACTGAAATGAATCAGCCTGGGAAGGTTATATAATTGATGTTCTCATGGAGTCATTTAGGTACAATGGTGTCTGTTTTCTCTTTTAGGGGTGCGCTGCAGAAATTGCCCCCCGTGGTCCCTATGCCAAGAAAACACCTGGCAGTACCTAAGGTAAGTGTTTTCAGTGTTATTGTGGCTACTTATTTTATGTCCTAGTACTTATACATCTCTTTGACATAACAATGTAATTTCTTTTTTAATTATAGTCTTTATTGGTTTTTCAGAAAAAAGAACATGGGGTACAAAAATAGGGGAAAAGGTAAACAATAAGGGTGCAGGCACAAGAGAGAATGATATAAACAACGAGCGCTATTAGTCACAACCAGAATAAAAAATAATAATTAAAAAAACAAAAAACAAAACAAGAAAAGATGGATTGGCATTATTACCATACAGGGCAATCAAAAGGCGAGGAATTGAGGACAGGGGAGCTCGATAGCTCTAACATCCTTGAGGTCAGGAACCCTCTGTAGAATACACAATTTGGAGAAAGGAAAAATATGTTTCTTGTAATTGAAATGACCTTGCAGGAACATAGGGCCTGATTCAGACCCACTCGCGAGCGGCTGTCCGCTCGCAAGTGGGTCGATGTTCTGCACTGAGCATGCGCACGACGGAGGGAGCTCCGTCGTGCGCATACGCCAGACGCGACGAGCGAAGGAAAGTCCTTCGCTCGTTGTGTCTGATCAAAGGGGGCGTGCTGTCGATGTTGATTGACAGCACGCCACCTTTGGTGGGCGTGCCGGGGGCGTTCCTAAGGGAACGCCTACCGTCAGAAGCCGGCCCACTGACATCACTAGTGATGCCAGTGGGAGTGATTTTGGCTCTGATAGAGCCAAAATCACTTCGGGCCTTGCGGTTGAAAACCTCAACCGCAGGCTCCGGCTCGCAGTTTCGATGGTCGCGATGGTCAAGACCATCGCGGCCATCAAACTGCACGCTCATATAGGCTGTGGGTGGTGACCCACAGCTATACGAGCGTCCAGGAGGACGCTCCATAGTTATGGAGGACGGCCCTCATTCAGAGCGTGCGCTCTGCTCAGAGCGTACGGCTCTGAATGAGGGCCATAGTTCATTATAATTGTAAATTAACTAAAAATAATAAAACTGAGAAATGTGAACATAAGCATAAAGATCCTCCAGATAAACATGTAAAAACAGATAAATTCCCATAATATATAATATATCTAGTCATTCATTATCATTTTTGAGAATTAAGCCATCCTTGTAGTAAAATATGCTCCTTTATTTCTATATAATTAATACTGCCCTTGTTACCCTTCCTACCTCCTCCCCATATACTTTTGAATACTCCCTTTTGAATATAAGCTTTGATGAGCAGGGCCCTCTTTCTTTTTGACTAATTTACTAAAAAGAGTTTATTCTGGTGAATACTAGGCAGGATGGAATCCTTTCTGGTAAAAAAAAACCAGACCTAAGATATATATATGTAAAATATATATATATTTCAGGTCCAATCCTCAACAGTTAAGTCTCCCACATGCCTCACTGATCAAACTCTGTGCAGCGAGAGTTGAAGGGAGGCCCCACGTCCTTCACAGCTCTCACTGGCTGCGTGATGCTCAGACACGGCCCTTTTATTGAAAAAATTTCAGTTACATATATATATATATATATATATATATATATATTAGGGGTGAGCGGGTTCGGATTTCTGAAATCTGAACCCCCCCGAGCCCCCCCGATCCGAGTCCGATCCGAATCAGGCTCGACTTTTCCCGCCTGACTCGGATCTGAAATCGAGGCAAAACGTCATCATCCCGCCTTCCGAGTCTCGCGGGTTTTGGATCCTATATAAGGTACCCACGTCGGCGCCATTTTCTCACTCGGCTGTGGACAGTGAAGAGGGAGGGTGGGAGTTAGGGCTGTGTAGTGTAGTGTAGTGTAGTGCTGCTGTTGTCCACTACTTCAAAGTCCATAGGGGCTGGCTGTGTTGTGCTGTGCTGCTGTTGTTAATAGGGGCTGTGTCCACTACTTCAAAGTCCATAGGGGCTGGCTGGACTGTGTTGTGCAGTCAGTTCTCCATAGGGGCTGTGTCCACTCCAAAGTCCTGTGCAGTGTCCCAGTCCTAAAGAGGTGCTGTAGTGTTGTCCAGGGGGTGCTCTGTCCATCAGCGGTGCTCTCCCCAAGTGCTAAAAAAATAATATATTTTCTGTGTTTGTGAATTGTGTGCGCAGTAGCCGCACGTGCATCAACAAAGTAGTGCCAAGCGTGCGCCTGTGTCATAAGTAAAGGGCCGGCTGGCTTGACCGTTAAAGGGTGCTGTAACCCCCGAAAGTACACTCCAGTCCAAACCAAAAAAAAATAATTTTCTGTGTTTGTGAATTGTGTGCGCAGTAGCCGCACGTGCATCAACAAAGTAGTGCCAAGCGTGCGCCTGTGTCATAAGTAAAGGGCCGGCTGGCTTGACCGTTAAGGGTGCTGTAACCCCCGAAAGTACACTCCAGTCCAAACCAAAAAAAAAATTATTTTCTGTGTTTGTGAATTGTGTGCGCAGTAGCCGCACGTGCATCAACAAAGTAGTGCCAAGCGTGCGCCTGTGTCATAAGTAAAGGGCCGGCTGGCTTGACCGTTAAGGGTGCTGTAACCCCCGAAAGTACACTCCAGTCCAAACCAAAAAAAAAATTATTTTCTGTGTTTGTGAATTGTGTGCGCAGTAGCCGCACGTGCATCAACAAAGTAGTGCCAAGCGTGCGCCTGTGTCATAAGTAAAGGGCCGGCTGGCTTGACCGTTAAGGGTGCTGTAACCCCCGAAAGTACACTCCAGTCCAAACCAAAAAAAAAATTATTTTCTGTGTTTGTGAATTGTGTGCGCAGTAGCCGCACGTGCATCAACAAAGTAGTGCCAAGCGTGCGCCTGTATCATAAGTAAAGGGCCGGCTGGCTTGACCGTTAAAGGGTTCTGTAACCCCCAAAGTACACTCCAAACCAAAAAAATATATATTTTCTGTGTTTGTGACTTGTGTGCACTGTGGCTGCACGTGCATCAACAAAGGAGCAGCGCCAAGCGTGCGCCTGTGTCCCATAAGTAAAGAGCCGGCTGGCTCATTTCTTAAAGGGTGGTGTAACCCACAAAGTGCACTACTCTCCAGCAAAAATAAAAAAATATTTTCTGTGTTTGTGTGCGCTTTAGCCGCACGTATATATATCAATATAACATAAATGGAGGACCAAACTTTCTCTGATAAAAATAAAATAGGGAAAGATCAAGAACCACTTCCTACTAGTGCTGTTGCTGCTGCTGGGAGTTGTTCATCATCCCAGAGAGGAAGTAGGAACATCACTACTTTTACTAAACAATTGACCCTCCAACAGACCCTAGCGATGAGGATGAAGTACGACAGCAGTCATCCTGAAGCAAAACGTATAACTGAGGCCTTGACTGCTATGTTGGTGTTAGACGTGCGTCCGGTATCCGACATTAGTGCAGTGGGATTTAGACAATTGATGGAGGTAGTGTGTCCTCGGTTCCAAATCCCGTCTAGATTCCACCTGCATCCTCAAAGCAGCAGCGACAAGCGTGCGTCTGTCTGTTAAAGGGTGGTGACACCCTCAAAGTGTGCTACACAAACAATTAAAATATTGTTCTTTTTTTTCTGTCTTTGTGAAATGTGTGGGCTGTAGCCGCACCTGCATCCTTAAAGCAGCAGCGACAAGCGTGCGTCTGTCTGTTAAAGGGTGGTGACACCCTCAAAGTGTGCTCCACAAACAATAAAAATATTCTTCTTCTTTTTTCTGTCTTTGTGAATTGTGTGGGCTGTAGCCGCACCTGCATCCTTAAAGCAGCAGCGACAAGCGTGCATCTGTCTGTTAAAGGGTGGTGTAACTCACGAAGTGCTCCAAAAAATAAAAAACTATTTTTTTAATGTGTTTGTGACTTGTGTGCGATGTAGCCGCACTTGCATCCTCAAAGCAGCAGCGACAAGCGTGCGTCTGTCTGTTAAAGGGTGGTGACACCCTCAAAGTGTGCTACACAAACAATAAAAATATTCTTCTTTTTTCTGTCTTTGTGAATTGTGTGGGCTGTAGCCGCACCTGCATCCTTAAAGCAGCAGCGACAAGCGTGCGTCTGTCTGTTAAAGGGTGGTGACACCCTCAAAGTGTGCTACACAAACAATTAAAATATTGTTCTTTTTTCTGTCTTTGTGAATTGTGTGGGCTGTAGCCGCACCTGCATCCTTAAAGCAGCAGCGACAAGCGTGCGTCTGTCTGTTAAAGGGTGGTGACACCCTCAAAGTGTGCTACACAAACAATAAAAATATTCTTCTTCTTTTTTCTGTCTATGTGAATTGTGTGGGCTGTAGCCGCACCTGCATCCTTAAAGCAGCAGCGACAAGCGTGCGTCTGTCTGTTAAAGGGTGGTGACACCCTCAAAGTGTGCTACACAAACAATAAAAATATTCTTCTTCTTTTTTCTGTCTATGTGAATTGTGTGGGCTGTAGCCACACCTGCATCCTTAAAGCAGCAGCGACAAGCGTGCGTCTGTCTGTTAAAGGGTGGTGACACCTCAAAGTGTTCTACACAAACAATTAAAATATTGTTCTTTTTTTTTCGGTCTTTGTGAATTGTGTGGGCTGTAGCCACACCTGCATCCTTAAAGCAGCAGCGACAAGTGTGCGTCTGTCTGTTAAAGGGTGGTGTAACTCTCAAAGTGCTCCAAAAAATAAAAAACTATTTTTTTAATGTGTTTGTGACTTGTGTGCGATGTAGCCGCACTTGCATCCTCAAAGCAGCAGCGACAAGCGTGCGTCTGTCTGTTAAAGGGTGGTGACACCCTCAAAGTGTGCTACACAAACAATAAAAATATTCTTCTTCTTTTTTCTGTCTTTGTGAATTGTGTGGGCTGTAGCCGCACTTGCATCCTCAAAGCAGCAGCGACAAGCATGCGTCTGTCTGTTAAAGGGTGGTGTAACCCTCAAAGTGTGCTCCACAAACAATAAAAATATTCTTTTTTTTTTTCTGTCTTTGTGAATTGTGTGGGCTGTAGCCGCACTTGAATCCTCAAAGCAGCAGCGACAAGCATGCGTCTGTCTGTTAAAGGATTACATCGGTGACAGCATCCAAGTAGGCATGTCAGACAGTCCGTACCTGTACTGGCAGGAAAAAGAAGCAATTTGGAGGTCCCTGTACAAACTGGCTCTATTTTACCTGAGTTGCCCCCCCTCCAGTGTGTACTCCGAAAGAGTGTTTAGTGCAGCCGAGAACCTTGTCAGCGAAAGGCGTAGGAGGTTGCTTCCACAAAATGTGGAGATGATGTTCATAAAATGAATTATCAACTCTTCCAGGGAGACCAGCCTCCAGAACGTACAGAGGGACCTGTGGTTCCAGCAGGGACAAATTAATACTCTATGAGGATGAGGATGTACACACTGAAGAGGGTGAGGAATCGGTGGATGAGGAGGATGAGGATGACATCTTGCCTCCGTAGAGCCAGTTTGTGCAGGGACAGATAAATTGCCAGCTTGTTTTGTGGGGGCCCAAACGAACCAATCATTTCAGCCACAGTTGTGTGGCAGACCCTGGCGCTGAAATGATTGGTTTGTTAAAGTGTGCATGTCCTGTTTATACAACATAAGGGTGGGTGGGAGGGCCCAAGGACAATTCCATCTTGCACCTCTTTTTTTTCTTTGCATTATGTACAGTTTGGGGCCTAGTTTTTCAATGCCATCCTGTCTGCCACTGCAGTTTCACGCCTAGATGGGTCACGTGTTTGTGCCGCCCACTCGTGTCGCTTAGCATAGTCATCCAGCTACCTCGGTGCAACCTTTTGGACATAAAAACACTATTGTGAGGTGTGAGGTATTCAGAATAGACTGGAAATGAGTGGAAATTAAGGTTATTGAGGTTAATAATAGCATAGGAGCAGAAAAACCTACAAATTCTGTGATTTTAGCTGTTTTTATGCTTTTTTTCAAAAAAATACAGATCCAAAACACAAAACCCAGAACCCAAAACACGGAAGGGTGGTTTTGGCAAAACCAATCCAGATCCAAAACACGAAGAAAGATCCAGATCCAAAACCAAAACACAAAACACGAAAAGTGGCCGGTGCACACCCCTAATATATATATATATTTTTTTTTGGATCTTAATTTTTCCATAACTCTAACTATATTAGCATGTGTATTGCAAATTATATCTATCTACATATACATTATATATTTGTGTGTATATATATATATAGGTATATATATTTATTTCATACACTAAGATCTGCTTATATATATATATATATATATATATATGTATATAGATATATATGTTTGTGTGTGTATATAAATATGAGTATACTGTATATATATATATATATATATATATATATATATATATATAAAAGGAGATCTTAGTGTATGAATAAAAATTCTTCCGTACACGCAGGTGTGGTTATATAATATGTAAATGAGTGCACCATATCCACATTGGGTTTTAAGAGACAGTTTTATAGAGCAAGGTCTATTAGGGATAGTGGAGCTCATTCAGACCCGATCGCTAAGCTGCGGGCGCACGCTATGGGCGTCACTGCATCCGGGAATCGTGCGCTTGTAGTACACAAGCTGGACGCTATTTTGAGTGACTGACAGCGCCGTTTGTGGGTGGTAACATGGGAAGGTGCTTGTGAAAGGAGGAGTGGTGCTGCGAACGCAGGCGTGTCTGGGCGTCAAAACATAGTTTTATGGATGTGCATAATTAGCAAAGATGCGTCATTGTACACGTCATTAGGTTGTATTTCAGCCTGCAGTGATCGCAGTGCTTGCAGTGGGGTAGGGTCTACCTCAAGCGCTGCGTGCAGCTCCGATGGCTCTCGATGTCACCGATTAATCACACACTTCCTAGATATGACGTGTGCTAAGAAAGAAAGGTGGGCGTCTTTATACTGGAATGCGTTCGCTCTGCTGTCGCTCTCTAAGATATAGAGGGCGTCCTTACACCAGATAGTGCGGTTGCGGAATTTGCATACCCGGCCCCTTTTAGCTGCGAGAGAGCGTAGCTTATTGTCCGGGTCTGAATGAGCTCCCGTGTCCCAAATACTGATGAGAACCTCCAGATGTAGTGATGAGCTCACTAGTCCTCAGTCCTGTTCTCTTGTCATCTCGGCAAAGCAAAAAAAAATGTTCTCAATTCGGAAAATATTTAATTCTGTGTTCAAACAAGTTATCCCAAGGTGGAGATGATCTGCATGTATGAGGAATCTAATCTGGTGACCTGTATACTAAGCAACCCCAATCTGGCGGCTAGCATATAAAGCAGATACTCAGTTATGTATCTGTTGTATAAAACAGTTCCATAATCTGATGGCTAGTGTATAGTCATTATTAGCGTATAGTGGCTAGTGTATAGCCATCATTAGTGTATAGTGGCTAGTCTATAGCCAGCATTAGTGTATAGTGGCTAGTGTATAGCCATCATTAGTGTATAGTGGCTAGTCTATAGCCATCATTAGTGTATAGTGGCTAGTCTATAGCCAGCATTAGTGTATAGTGGCTACTGTATAGCCATCATTAGTGTATAGTGGCTAGTGTATAGCCATCATTAGTGTATAGTGGCTAGTCTATAGCCATCATTAGTGTATAGTGGCTAGTGAATAGCCATCATTAGTGTATAGTGTCTAGCAGGGCCACCATCAGGGGGGGACTGCCGGGACTCTAGTTCCGGGCCCGGAGAGAGAGGGGGCCCGGCTGACAGCGACGAGGAATGCACCGGGTGGCGGCAGGCAGGGAGAAAGATCATCAGCGCTGTGACATCAACTATTGACTGGAGCCGGCAGCGATCAGGATCAGCCAATCAGGAGTGGCCGATCCTGATTGGCTGCCGTTCTGCGAGTTGTGGTTGGCTGACGGAATGGCAGCCAATCATGAACAGCAGCTCCTGATCAGCCAATAAGGAGCGCCCACTCCTGATTGACTGTCATTCCGCGAGGTGTGATTGGCTCGCGGTCGGTTCCATAGTTCAAATGCTGCAGCGCCGCTGATGCTTGCTGCTGGCTTGTGTCCATAGTTGAATGCCACAGTGCTGATGATCTTTCTTTCTCCCTGCCTGCCGCCCGGTGCATTCCTCGCCGGTGCCAGCCGGGCCCCCTTCTCTCAGGACAGGAGAACAGGTAAGCAGCTATGCTGACCCTGCCCTGTGTCCCTCCACTCTTGTCCAGCCAGCCTTCCCTGCACTGTTCCCCCCAGTTCACCATGCTGACTTTTCCTGCTCCCCCCCCAGTTCAGCCAGCCTGCCTTGCCCTCCCCCAGTCCAGCCAGCCTACCTCCCCTGCCCTCCCCAGTCCAGCCAGCCTTCCCTACGCTCCCCCCCCCAGTCCAGCAAGTCTGCCTTCCCTGCCTTGCCCCTCCTTCAGTCCGGCCAGCTTCCCTGTGCACCCCCTCATAGTTCAGCCAGCCAACCTGTCTTCCTTGCCCCAGTCCAGCCAGCCTTCCCTGTGCCCCCTCCCAATGTCCAGCCAGCCTGCCTGTCTTCTCTGCCCCTCCCCCATTGCCCTTTTCCCCACCTAGTCCAACCAACTTTCCCTGCCCTTTGCCACCCCAGTCCAGTCTTCCCTGCCCTGTGCCACCCTCCACCACCATGCCTAACCATCCCTGGTATATGCACCAATTTAAACAACACCCCTGATATAGCTCCACCCACATTATCCACAACGCCGACCAACTCTGCCCTATACCCAGGGGGGGCCCTGACTATTTTGTTAGAACTTGGCCACAGAATTTCTGATGGCAGCCATGGTGGCTAGTGTATAGCCATCATTAGTGTAGAGTGGCTAGTGTATAGCCATCATTAGTGTAGAGTGGCTAGTGTATAGCCATCATTAGTGTAGAGTGGCTAGTGTATAGCCATCATTAGTGTAGATTGGCTAGTGTATAGCCATCATTAGTGTAAAGTGGCTAGTGTATAGCCATCATTAGTGTATAGTGGCTAGTGTATAGCCATCATTAGTGTAGAGTGGCTAGTGTATAGCCATCATTAGTGTAGACTGGCTAGTGTATAGCCATCATTAGTGTAGAGTGGCTAGTGTATAGCCATCAATAGTGTAGAGTGGCTAGTGTATAGCCATCAATAGTGTAGAGTGGCTAGTGTATAGCCATCATTAGTGTAGAGTGGCTAGTGTATAGCCATCATTAGTGTAGAGTGGCTAGTGTACAGCCATCATTAGTGTAGAGTGGCTAGTGTACAGCAATCATTAGTGTAAAGTGGCTAGTGTATAGCCATCATTAGTGTAGAGTGGCTAGTGTATAGCTATCATTAGTGTATAGTGGCTAGTGTATAGCCTTCATTAGTGTATAGTGGCTAGTGTAGGATTGGATGAAAAATGAAAAATATTTTCCTGTGGATTCCTATGGATTCTTTATACTGTATAACACAATCCCATTGGATTACAATTTAAGAGTTGGGATTAAAAAATTATTATTTGGGGAATTGTATTCTCACGATTGTTAAAACATAAATGATTAATTCTTCTAATTAATTGATGATCTGAAACTGTAATTGAACTCCCTTTAGATCAAGACTACAGCTCGTTGTAGCGCTCTGTCATCCATCTGGAATGTGCCCCTAGAAGGTGATGTAAAGATCCGCTTGGGCCGAGGCTGTCGCCTTGCTGCATTGTCCGCTAACACCATCGGCCACCTATTAAATAAACATCTTATCAATTACATAAACATCATTTGTGATTTTACTGGTTTCAATTCATTACATTTCACCATTGAATTTTATTGTATCCTTATTTTACTGTATTCTTTTCATAAGGTTTATGTTAGGTCAGTACCTGTAGAGAGATGACAAGACCTTTAGAACTTGAGGCCTTCACCCATAGCAAGATGCCTTTCCCTTAAAGCAAGATGTGCTTAAGCCCTGGGGATCATACGGTCTACATTTCCCACCCAACAAACACTAATATATAATAAGTTTTTGGACTGTGGGAGAAAGACAAGGCACCTGGAAGAAACTACACAAACATAGGGAGAACATATAAACCACACACACATACAGAGCTCTTGTCAAAGTATAACCCATGACCCCAGCGCTGTGAGGCAGAAGAGCTAACCACTGTATATTCATGAGAAGACAGTTACTTTACCAGTAACAAGTAACATCAAAGAGGCACTGGTTCCTGGCAACTACACAGACTGAATTAGCATTAATATGGACTGTGTACAGGGCCAGCACTACCATTAGGCAGCTGCCTAGGGCGCCAGCACCTGAGGGGTTGGCTCTGAGGCTACCAGTACAATAATAAGGATGTCTCTGATGTCCTTATGTTACTGAACACTGGTGGCAGCCACAGTTTGCATAAGCCATGGCCAACACCCCTGTATTTGTCACCTGCCCCCTTTCCTCAGTCTCGGCATGATGGCTGCTTCCTACCCTGGAACCAACATCCACCGATATACTGTTGTCTTTTTCTCCCTTCTCCTTCCCCTCTTAAGGCTTTGCCCCCTTCCTCTAAGACTCCACCCAGTTCAGCTCCTGTGCCTAGCTGATTACTCCACAGAAGAGCGCAAAGACTCTAGCACAGTGCCAACACCTGTGCGGTGCCATCTTTCTGAATAAATCACTAACAAGACTAAGCCTCCACAAAAGAAGCATAGGAACCTGGCACACCGTGCACCATGCAGAAGGCACAGTGGTTAGTCCTAGATGGACCCGTGTGCACCGCACACTCTGCATCCATGACAGATACGCCACTAGAGGTCCCCCTGTTTTAAGTGTCCATAGTCTTCACCCAGCTCTGGTCAGCACCATGTGTGGGTCAGAGTCACACCCTGCTGTGAATACTAGGGCCTTCTGAAGAAGCTGCACACCCTCGTAGTGACAGGGTGTGCTGTTAGGGCGTAGATACGATATTTTGATATGGTCGACAGAACCACCCTCTTCTTGGTGCATGGAAGAAACTCATTAGTATCTGTTCTCAAATTATGTTTGAGCTTTTGGCATCTCCCCAGTTTATTAATTATATGAGGGATATAGGCCCTCATTCAGAGCCGTACGCTCTGAGCAGAGCGCACGCTCTGAATGAGGGCCGGGCTCCATTTTCATGGAGCGTCCTCCTGGACGCTCGTATAGCTGTGGGTCACCACCCACAGGCTATACGAGCGTGCATTGTGATGGTCGCGATGGTCGAGACCATCGCGACCATCGAATTTGCGAGCCGGAGCCTGCGGTTGAGGTTTTCAACCGCAAGCTCCGGAGTGATTTTGGCTCTATCAGAGCCAAAATCACTCCCACTGACATCACTAGTGATGTCAGTGGGCCGGCTTCTGACGGGAGGCGTTCCCTTAGGAACGCCCCCGTCAGGGAGGCACGCCCCCGGCACGCCCACCAAAGGGGGCGTGCTGTCAATCAACATTGACAGCACGCCCCCTTTGATCGGACACAACGAGCGAAGGACTTTCCTTCGCTCGTCGCGTCTGGCGCATGCGCACGACGGAGCTCCCTCCGTCGTGCGCATGCTCAGTCCATAACATCGACCCACTTGCGAGCGGACAGCCGCTCGCGAGTGGGTCTGAATCAGGCCCATAGTTCTTCTTTTGTGGATTTCCCAATGATAAACCTGTCTATTTAGATTTAGATAATCTGATAAAGTGACTCTGGGCCTGATTTAGGCAGTCACGCATGTGCCAGTAGCGGATTTACCGCTAGGCAACCCAAGCAGCCGCTTAGGGCCCGGCGGGTCCCTGGGGGCCCGCAGACAGGGCTGTAGAACGGAGGCATTTTATATTACTGTTTTGCCCGGCAGACTGTCAGCACATTGATTCTACAGCTGCCGGGTGCTGCTCTGTGTCTCTGCACTCCTCTAGTCTCCCCTGCTCTGCTGTGCTGCATGTGACCAGTAACGTCACACGCAGAGAGAGGAGCGGAGCCTAGAAGAGGCTGAAGTGCCCTCCATGCTGACATGTGGAGAGAGTGTAATAGGAGGTGAGTGCCATTGCCTGTTGGGCCACATACTATGGTGCTGTGGATTGGGTGGGCGAAGAGAATTGTCCACCTGCACCTGCTATAGTCCACAGGGGAGAGGGGGTGTTTGATTTTTCTATCACCCTCCTGCTATAATCTCTGCAGGATGTGGGGGGGGGGGGTGTTTGCTGCAAGCAAATAAAGACTGTCTTGTGCTGTGTGAATGTATAATAAATGAATGTCAGTGTCAGCAAGTGTGTGTCAGCCACTTCGTGGTGTCAGTAAGTGTGTGTCAATAAGTGTGTGTCAGTAAGTGGTGTCAATAAGTGTGTGTGTCAGTACATGTATGTGTATATATGCGGCTATGGGGGCACTGTGTATTTGTTTGAGAGCAGTAGGTGTGTGCGCGGCTATGAGAGCAGTGTGTGTGTGTGTGCGGCTATGGGGGCAGTGTGTGTGTGTGTGTGCGGCTATGGGGGCAGTGTGTGTGTGTGTGCGGCTATGGGGGCAGTGTGTGTGTGTGTGTGTGCGGCTATGGGGCAGTGTGTGTGTAAAACTGCATGCTGTTGAGGGAGTAGGGCCCCAAACTGATATCTTGCTTAGGGCCCCATGAGGTCTAAATCCGCCTCTGGCATGTGCACTGGTGAATGCAGATTCTCGATTATCTGGAATCTGCACGTGCGCAGGAGCCATTCTGCAAGTGTGCAGAATGGCTTCTGCTAAGACGAACGTAAGCCCTTGAATGCCTCTGCCTGATTGACAGGCAGAGGCATTTAAGGGGTGGTGTGGGGGCGGCCGGTGTTCCCGGAAATGGGGCTTGCCTGCCCTGTTTTCTGGGAGTGGCCAGCCCAGGGACTACATGAACGTACACTGGGCCTGATTCAGAGCCGCTGGTAACAGGGGAAGGTGCTTGAAAACGGGGAGTGGTGATCCGAACGCAGGCGTGCCAAACGGACAAAACGGGCGTTTTAAGGGTGTGCATAATTAACAAAGCAGCGTCATCGACCACGTCACTTGGTTGTTTCTTAGCCTGAACTGTTCTCATGATTGCGGTAGGAAAATCAGACGCCTTTCGATGTACTCGATTAATCAAATAAATAGCGGAGATGACGTAGGATGAGAGTGGCCAGGGGGCATCTTTACAAAATAGCGAGCGCATGTTTAGTTCGCTCGCTCAGACATAGAGGCGTCAACAGACCGCAAAGAGCGAGCGCTCAATTTAAATAGCTGGCCCCTTTTTCAGAACGAGCGAGCGCAAATAGCGTCCGGCTCTGAATCAGGCCCACAGTCTGCTGGGTTCGCAAGCCGGCAAGCCTGAGTAAGCTGAGGCTTACTCAGCTGGCCAGCCACCCGGCACTGTCGGGACCATCGACCACCGACGGTCGCGATGGTGATCCCAGCCTACGACCTCCATCGCAGTGCTGGGATTGCAATGCAGCAGAGGGTGTCAAACACCTCCTGCTGCATTTGCATTATTGGATCACAATTGCACAGCTGCCTGCGTGTATAAATCATATATCTATAGCCTGCGTGTAGCTTTGCAACTGCGATCCTTGCTGAATCAGGCCCTCTATCAGCTCTATTTATCAATCTTTTTTTTACTAAAATAATGTGAAAAAAGGCTGTTTTCACACCCATTTCACATTATTTTAGTTTCACTGAGATGTAATAGAGGGTAATTAGAGTAGTTTTCGTTAAAAACTACTCCAAGCCCTTTCATTCTCATTTCTGTAGCAAGCAAATCGCATTCCCCATACTTGCAATGGGAAATGCAATCTGCCTGAAATATACTAAGGGGGAATTGTGAAAAAATACCGGGTTGGAGCCATGCTATAACATTGCCATCTGGAGATGGTTCCCCCTGGTTCCCCGGCTCCTGCTCCGCTCTGACAGGCAGAACAGAGCTTGGAGCCGGCCCCCTGTGATCAGCTTTGTGGTCTAAAATGTGCACAGCGGTGGATTAGCCGCCACAGCCGTGGGCCTCTCTGTATCAATCCCATCACCAGTGGCATTAGCATAAAGACGCAATCACGCTGCGGCAAAAGACACAGTCACGGCTGCAATAGCGTGCGCCTCTGAATCAGGCCCACAAATTGGGACCAGCACAAATGTCACACCAAAGAAGACGCCTTGTACAGCTGTGCTCCAATTGTATTTTGTGTAACATTTGTGGAAAATCTTCTCTTCACATATCTGTGAGTCCCTATTAATGGTTAGGGTGTGAGATATTCTTTATTCTATTTACTTTCAATAACAACAGATTGCATCAAAATGTGATAGAGCTCTCCAGGTGTCCTGGGAGAGGAGGGCACTGTGCTTTATGGCCGCCCCTTTACTCATTTCATCTATTACTAAACACATTTATAGAAAACTACTGCACAGTTTATCTAATTTATGACAATCCAGATGTGTCCTTCTTGCTGCAGTTGTGGGAAGCAGCCCCTCTGT
Source organism: Taudactylus pleione (assembly GCA_031769625.1). Lineage (NCBI taxonomy): Eukaryota > Metazoa > Chordata > Amphibia > Anura > Myobatrachidae > Taudactylus > Taudactylus pleione. The sequence continues at coordinate 7,330,983 of JAUIMM010000050.1, forward strand.
TTGTGCCAGGGCCGGTGCGACTATGCTAGCGCTGGGCGTCTATTTCGCACCTTTTTCACCCCGAAAACGAATCTGCATCTGTATACACAATGTCACTATGCAGCAGCCTCGGCTTTTATCTATGCCAAGTTGCACTTTGCTTTGTATATAGGGCCTGATTCAGGGATGGACGGAATTGCAGAGCCGCACACAAGCGACATGCCCCCCTTCCCGGAAATGCTGACCAGGAACGCCCCTGCTCCGCCTCAGCCTGTCGCTACTGGACCCTCTGATCTTCTATCTTTATTCCAAAACTCCTCCCACTATATATATATATATATATATACATATATATATATATACACCCTGTAACACAAGTATGTGTACCGTTAATTTATGTCACTCAAATGTATGTAGTCAATTTATCTAAGGCACCGTATTATTATCACTGCAAATTAAATGTGAGTGTTTGCTCTGTTGGGACCTTATACCCCTCTATTGTGTATATGTATATATATATATATATATATATATATATATACATATACACAATAGAGGGGTATAAGGTCCCAACAGAGCAAACACTCACATTTAATTTGCAGTGATAATAATACGGTGCCTTAGATAAATTGACTACATACATTTGAGTGACATAAATTAACGGTACACATACTTGTGTTACAGGGTGTACTTACTGTACTCTAAAGCGATGCACTATAGCCATACATAAATAGATAGTAAGTAGCACGGTATTACCTCTTTGTCTTTCTGTGAGTATCCAGTCTGGTTTTATTAATGTGTTGGTTCCCATTTGTGAAGTGCTGCAGGGTATACTGGCACTATATAAATAAATATATAAAACACAATGTTAATAAATAACATATAAATCCCTGCTTATTATAATGCTTCCAAAACGGCAATATTACACATAAAGCGATTTGGCTTTAAACTTTAAAAAATTATGGCTAAATTACACTATTAAACTGAACCCAGCGATAAAGCTAAATAGGGCAACAGAGCTCCATATACTATTAGTGGTGTAGGAGCGCCACCTATAGGCTATACATCAAAACACGTGCAGCAAAGAGATCTCCTCCAAGATAGTATTTCAAGATGAAAGAGTTTGTAGAATTGGAAGCTTTTCCAAAGCAACAACATGAATTTCCTAAGAAAGAAGCTACAAGTTATTGTATTCTGTAGTGGACGTGTTTTTATTTTTTAATGCAGATTACCTTTACCTGCTAATGAGACGACCTGAGGAATCTGGGGCTGATTCAGTCGCTATTGACCGATGTTTTTGGGACTGCGCATGCACCGAAGCCACAATGCTCATGTGCCGCGATGCTGCTGCAGCTCCGGTCACAGTATGGGAGAAGTCGAGGCCGGATTAATAGGCTGCGGACTTTTTGGGGTGGAAAAGAGGGTGCATTTCTGAAAACGGAGAAGCGTCAACTCCATTTCCGGGGCTGATCAGATGCTGCGTCTTCAGACACTGGCTGTGGATCTGAGAGGCCAGAAGTGGCCGTCTTTTTACAAAACACACGTCCTGCTGCATTAATATAACTCCTTCGATCCACTGCAGCGAAGACTCAGCACTATCACTCCTGCGCCATTCTCTGAATCAGGCCCTCTGTTTCTAATTGTAGTTCTACGAAACCAAATATTTGTGCAAGAGCGAGCCTCACTGTCGCCCTTATTCCGAGTCAGAGGTGATCACGATGTATGGAAATCTTTGGCTGCAAGTTGAATTCTATATTTAGTGCACACGAGCGTATTTTCCTAATACACATTAATTACTGGCCAATTTATGACAGACAGTACTAAAACAAGCATCCAAGTGCCGTCCCCCAACAAGTGGCACCCCCAGACACCTGCCTCATGTGCCTAATGGGAAATTCACCACTGACATCAGCACAAATACCATTAAAAATGTAGTTAAAATTGATTATATTATTTTAGAACTAGATATGAACATTTGTCTAATTTTATACAAAAGTGTTTTATTTCTTTTGTGTTATATGTATGTTTTTTATGAGTTTTCATAGCATAAAGTATAGTGTAACACATACAACATACCACACATGCTGACCTTTGACCTGTGGGGGCAGCCAGGTCAGCACTCGGCAACACAATGGCATCATCTGGGCCCTGCCCCCCTCCCCGCTAGACAATGTTAAGTTTGCTTGTATTGCCCACTTCACTCGGGAAGTGGGTGGCCGGGGTAGCAGTCAGCACCGGGAGACTTGGCTTCTTTTCCAGCCGGCCCAGGACTGCCACCCGATTAACTATACCTACTTTATCCTGGTACTAAACACATATCTAACCAAATATGTAGCAACAGAAATACAGTTACATGCCAGGTTGCAAGGCAGTAATTTTGCTCCCCTCCCTTCCCATACCTGGATTTTGTCCGTGCTCCTCCATAAGGCAATGCACTACTCAGACATCCCTGGTATACTGACTTACATTATTCCACACACCATAATGCCCATTACACATTATGCCACACACTGTAATGCCTATTACCAAAAGTGCCACTTACATATTTGCCTGAGACCATTTTATGCCCCACAGTAAGGCTTCTAATAACTTTAAAATTACCTGCTCATTGTCAGGGGTTTTATGCTAATTACCAGGGGTGCCATGCTCGTTGACAGGGGTTACATGCTCGTTGCCAGGGGGTTTCATGCTCATTGCCATGGGGTTACATGCTCGTTGCCACGGGTTACATGCTCGTTGCCATGGGGTTTATGCTCGTTGCCAGGGGGTTTCATGCTCATTGCCAGGGGGTTTCATGCTTGTTGCCATGGGGTTTCACGGGAGAAGATGCAGCTTTCAGCATCTTCTCCCGGCAGCCCCAGCGTTCCCGGCACTTCCGGGAATGCTGTGTGCATTGCGCTGGCCTAACAGACACTAGAGGTCCAGTAGGACCTCTAGCATCTGTCTCCTCCTTGGCGGCGGCCATTTTTGGATGGCTGTTTTCTGACTCTGCAGCCCCCAAGACACAGTGAGTTAGCCATTTTTCACCCCCTGCATTCCGGCACCTGGTGCACGTGCACCTCTAGCCACCCCCTCCCTAGTTTCGGCCCTGTACATGCCACCCACCCGTTAGGATCACCTACACATACTGTACCTCCCAACATTTGGGAGGGGGAGAAGGAACATAAGAAATACTAAAGGTGCCCACACACTAGGCAATATTATCAGCCCGATTCCGATGCATCGGGACGACAGATCGTGTAAAATATGTCCTATTCATGAGTCTCTACTCACGATTACGATGCAGATGCGCTTACCCGCTGGTCGTACATCGCATCTTCAGATCTTACCTGCTGCAGGCAAGATCTGAAAATCTCAGTCACTATGCACTGGAATATAATAGGATGCATGATAGATCGTGGGAAAATTTGGATAGTTTTTAACACCAAATCATGCCCACGACTGCAGGGGGAGAAATCGGACATAATATCAGATCGAGACCTGAACGCCTAGTGTGTGGGCACCTTAAGAATATAGTTAGGGCATCATGTGGACGATTAGTGGTGAATTGCAGCTAAAATGGACAGGAAAAAGTGGCAAATATTGTTGGTTAGAGGGCTCTGACTTGTGGCTACTATCCCCCTGGTGTAAGTAACACACTGATAACAGCTGTATTACACTGTGCCAACATGGAATAACTGCTGGAACGCTGTGTTTTACATTTTATACAAATAAATGCTTCACACTCAGTTGCGTTTGCTTTGCTTTGCACTGGGTGGGTTGCTGGAAACACTGAATTGTGTGGGGAAAGTGGAAGTGGCATAGTGAAGCAATGTTAATTTTAGCCCTTTTGTTGGCTATTTTTTGTTAATTACACAAATCTACTTAATGCATTCAAATACAAACTATCATTATCCTACTGGTGATACCAACATTGCCCCTCCTTTCATAATACTATGTTTCTCTTGCAGCATTACGAGCGCCTCCCTACAGTTCCACTTCATCTATTGCCACCATGCCCTGCGTTATTTATGTGCTGGAGATCGTACAAAGCAGAGAACACACATTCTGCTTTGAGCTTCCACTGAAAAAGCACAAAACAGCTGCAAATACAACTTTGGGCGCAACCTGTATGAGTTTGCGCCAGTGCGCCCAGATTTTTGTTGGGCCAAATAGGTAGGGAAAAAGGATAAATCATTTTGGTGGGACAGTCCTAAAAGTGGGTTTTGGTGGTTTAATGGGGGAAGAACTTGTACCAGATCAGCGTACTATTCCGATTTCGCAAGCCTAAATTTTGGGAGATATGGTGAAGCACTAAATGAACATGTAAAATTGTGGATCAGCACTGGAGAGGTATCATTTCAAAGAGCAGTATTGCTGAAATGAGAAGAATAGTGGAAAGATTGCATCTTCTTGCCTTGTATGGCCACTCACAGGTGGCAAGAGTACATGAATGGGCCATTTCCTCAAAGCTGACTTTCTATGTGCTGTTTAGAAAACAAAATCCACCTGTATTCAATATTCAGAAATGATTTCCCCAAACACATAAGCTGGACAAAACGTACATGTGTAGGAGTCAATGAATGAGTTGTTGTTCATGCATGCAGGTTTTAATCTTTAATCATGCTGATCTTGTTCTATATGGGATACAATTTAGGGCCTATTTATTAAACTAGAAATTACAGCCACTCCCCTGAAAATGGCATCTCAGGGCTGTTTAAGAAGGGGGTGCCGGATATCAGAGATCTCTGCTGCAGTCTACCTTTTAACGATCGCAGCAGCAGTGCCCACAATTGTTCTAGGGCGTTGCGATAATGTCCCATTTACTAAGCTCTGATAAGCGTAGCTTTTTGGAACTTGGAGTTAACTAATGCAATCATTAAACAGCGTTAGACATTACTGACTATAAGCTTCCCCTGCCTTTAGTATCTAAGCTCGTATGAGCAGGGCCTTCCAGTCTCATTTACGTCTATTCCTGCTCGCCTACTAAACTCTTCACCTCCTCCGTGGGCTCACTGACCTTTCTTCGTCTTTGGTTCACACCTCCTCTAGTTGCTCTAAACTTAATAGCTGTGCCTAAGCCTATGGGTATTGGCTTCAGCTTACACTGAATATTTACCCCCCCCACCCCCTGCTGCAGTGGCTGTGTGGAGTGACGTACAGTAGTACTACCTATTACTTTGTGTACTGTGTTGTGGCTCGTTCCATGGTAACTCACATTACAAAGTGACATGACAAACAATTAGCAAGTCCGTTATGACCTGACTTATTATTTTCTCAGTAAATAAAAATTCCCTGTGCTGTTTATAGCCATGCATATACTTGCTATGTTACTTTTTGCAATGTGAGTTACCATGGAATGACCCTTGTATTGTATACTGTATAGTACTGCTTTGTTGTTTCCCCTCTGTACAGCGCTGTGGATCACTTATGGCGCCCTATAAATGTAGGCGTATATGTCTGGGAAGCCGTTGGACGCAATGCCGACCGCCAGCTTCCAGACTACTTAATCCCGGCGAGGGTTACATGACAGGTGTCTAAATCTAGACACCTGTAATTTTACCGACACCGGGAGACTGGCGCCCAGCATCCCGATCGAAGGGATGCTGGGCACCGGGCACAGACAGCCGCGTGGGAGGGGAGGGTTAGGGCTACTGGGGGGGATTTAGGGTTAGGCACCCCCCGGGAGGTTAGGGTCAGGCTAGGGGAAGGGGGGGTTAGGCACTTAGAGTGGGGATTAGGGTTAGGCACAGGGGGGGAGGTTAGGGTTAGGCACCCTAAAGGAGGGTTAGGGTGTAAAATTAGGTTAGTTTATACTTACCTTTAGGACGATCGGGATTTCCTCCTCTGTCGGGCTGATGCGGTAAATCATACCAAATGCAAATGTAGGGGTCAATCACTTGCGGGTGCAAGTCATTGCGGCAATGGCCACACATTACGGCAGCCCGGGTTCGCATAAAGGTGCTCGCAGCCCTATAGGGCTCCTGAGCAAAATTATGGAAATCCGAGCTCAGGTCAGGGCGCAAAGTGGCGGCGCTTAAATTCTGTTGCAACGGCAACCTGCACCCTTCGCATGGAATAGGATTGACCCCAAAGTCTATAAATGCATTAACACAATTTCTTTTCCGGTCCCTATCCGGTGACAATGAGCAAACATGCGGCTGGAACCTAGAATTAAAGTGATACAGCGGATCCTTTGTCTCATCTTACATTTAAAGGCCCACAAACTTTCCCTTTCTTGCTAAACTAAATAATATAAGAAGATAGCGCTTGCTGCCCTATTGCCTATGGCTGTGTGTATTACACTTAGCACCAGATGTGGCTCTCCACATTAGAACTAACTTAATATACGCCTATGAACGCCTTTATTTTATAGTAGACAGGGGTGATAGATGTCATAAGGTTGAATGAACATCCAGCAGATATGACATCGCTCACTGAGAGCTGTCATATGACGTCAGACCATGCGCCGATGTGATTGGTCGGTTACATCGAGGTTTGACCCGCAGCCTCCGCCCCTACAAAGTGGTATATCCCGTTCTCAAATTGTAGTTTTAGTTGAATAGCTTTCTGTTTTATCTTTACCGCTATGCCTCCGCAGCACCGTACCGTCCATTAAGGTGCACTTACTATATGAGGAGAGAGCAGTCCCTCTCTGTTGCACACAGTCAAGAAACGAGAAGGGATCCACCCACGTTACAGGAAGTTGGTATGATCCGTCAGGCGAACAGATGTTGCGCATGCGCAGTGCTGGCTGCTTCCGCGGAGTGTCATGGCGGCCATGATTGCGATGGGACAGAGGGGGTGCCGGCGAGGGTTCTTCTCACCCCGTTGTGTCGCCTACAGCTGTCTGGTGGTTCTAGTACTCGCCTCGCTGTTACCATCCGGCACCCGGGCCAGTGTCTGCAGAGTCCGGGTGAGCTGCTGTCAGGGGTTATATGTAGGCTTTTCCATAGCATCCATTTAAGCCGGGACACTCGTGAATCACACAGGCTCTGTGGCTGATGACTGGCTACAAGGCCGCATTTCACCAGCCACACAACCGGTGTAATTCCTGTGTCCCACTGTCCCAAGTTTAAAGGGATCGTATGGTAAGCCTAGTTATATGGAACGTCCAAGGATTAATGGGGTACCACAAGTCCCAGCATGCCTTGGCAGGACAGCCTGTGCTTCGCAATACCACCAACAGGTGGTTACCTGGGTGATGCTGCATGCTTCTTGTCTTGGGCTGCAGTGGGGGGGCATGCTGGGAGTTGTAGTGGCACAGCGGCTGGCTCATGCCACTGAGGTCTGCACGTTTGGCTGGGTACATATGCTAGGTGTAATTACTGTATACCCATTGTCGTCTATTCTATACTGTGGTGACATGCTGAAATTGTCCAAGGTCCCTGGATAACAATGACATTTTCCCCTTTCAGACAGTAGAGGGAAGAGACTCGGAAGGGTGCGGAACAAATCTGGATTTGGAACACTCGTTTGAACTCGGTAAGTGGCACAACATAGCTTTCCCTACTCTTGTATATCATATGGCTTTGGATTGGGGCCACCCTCCACAGTTTACCACCGCTGGGGTGTGTTGCTGACTCCAGACTCGCTATCTGAGCGCTCTGATCTAGCTCGCTTCCGCCAACCAGCTCCAGTTCTCTTCCATGGACAAGGTTTCCCAATAGTGCTTTGTGGCTGAGATGACAAATGAGCTTCCTGACAGGTTAATGTGATTACTCCTAAACCAAGGACCCCCGTTTCCTTGCTGTTCATGATGTTAGAATGATCTCATCCTTGTTTAGTGTTCACTGTAGGATTGTTTACGGGCTGGGTGCTGAACCCTGAGGAGGGCACAACTTTAGATGCACTGTTACAGTATATTCAGTCATTGAAATATACTGTATGTAGTCGATGTGTAAATTATGTGATATAATGCCTCCAAATTATCACCAGTCACCAGAGCTACCTATGGAGTGATGAGCGATCTGCAGTATTTGTTGATAAACTAAATCTTTCAAACATTCGGTCCCGAGTAAAAGTAATAATCCAAACTTAAAGCACATAAAATTAGGAAGAAATTAGGGGAGATCAGACCTTCTGCCTACAACAGCCAGTAACGTGCTGTAAATAGACATCGGTCCGTCGCTGGTGTGCACATCTTGCAGCGCTACATATTCTTACCGAGACATGGTGTCACCGATCTGTCATCACTACCACACAGCAATCAGCTATCACCATGTAACACCAGCACCACGTGGCAGAGACAGGAGCCGCTGACCAGATGCCCTGTGGACGGATCCCGATCTGTGCTGCCCACATGCTGGAAAAGTCTGATCCCAACAATCGGCATTAACAGCCTTTGGGCAATAGGTGTCCGCGTACACACTGTGGCAACAAAGCTGGGGGTGTGCAGGTATATAAATGGGGGAACAGGCAAACCCAGCCCCCTGTCTCCCACCAGAACGTAAAGAAGGCATTACAATAAAAATCTCCTCCAATGACAGCTTTTGTCCAGGGCCAAGGTTCCCTGCTGAAAAAGGCTAGTGTGAACACTACTGGTTCATTTTACAGGCCATATCCGTAGTGACAGACCTCATCATACAGTTCTGACGGGTTCGCTATGATTTGCCACCCGACATGGGTGAAAATCCCGACTGCACTAAGGTAAGTATAAACTAACCTAACACCCAACCCCCCCCCCCCCCCTCCCCCTAACCCTCCCTCCCTCCCCTGAGGGTGCCTACACTAACCCCCCCCCTCTAAGTGCCTAAACCTAACCCTCCCTTCCCCTGGCCTAAATCTAACCTCCCGAGGGGGGTTGCCTAACCTTAAGTCCCCCCATCCCCCCTCGGGAGCCTCCTGACCTAACCCCCCCCCCCCCGCGGCTATCCGCACCCGGCTTATGCATTTTACATATACATGAATATCCCAAGCTTCGTAGCAGATATGACTAAAGTTAAACATAATAATAAATGCATTGGATAGTTATTGACTGACAGCTGCAGCTAGCATGTGGGTGAGTAAGCTAATATGAGAAGATTCAGCATAAGACAAGACATGGTAGACAGGCATGAGACTTATGGGGGAATGTAATGGTCTGCGTGATTCCGGCAAGTCTGCCAGTTTCTTTTATTAAAGCACCAATAATTTAGAAGGCAAAGCCACGTTTATTTTTGCCTTTTAAATGATCCTCTATTAAATAAAACAAAAAAAACAAAAGTGGACACACTCTCCCTGATGCTTGCATCTCGCATACA